>JAULBX010027163.1:0-218890 GCA_032358255.1 Heterotrichella gracilis
ACAAACACGCACGAGTGCACTCTGGGCCATGCAACCGATCCCATGCACTAGCTGTGCGGTCTCGTACCCATGTATCAATATGAATTGGTAATACATTACACAGCAGCTGTGCGTCATTTACTGAACATTACTTATTGTTACACAGCAGCCATGCGGCCATTTTACCAACCATCGACTGTGTGGTCATTGATCAGATGGCCAATCATAGCTGAAGTCCCTTGGACGGATTGCACATGGCTCCAGGTGGTGTGGGCATAATTTGGAAACAAGTACAAATCGCGAATGATGCCCAGCATCTGTGTTCCAGTCACTATGCACATCCTGGCCTGGCTGTGCATCTGCAAGTGGCATCCGCAGATAATATACTCTAAAATAATTGGTTATAATAAGCTCTTGTAAGTAACATAAAGGGTAATATTCTGATTTGCGATGTGCATCTCCAGGTGGCATGTGTGCGCCTCCGTGGGAATTTGTGGAGTTTTTGGCGACCCTGCTTGACGCAGCAAACAGGAGTGTAGCCATCTCCATGACCATGTGGGACAATGGGGGGGTGCACATGGCGGCCACATTGCTGCATCGCCTCGAAAACCACTTGCGAACGCACTCCATCACCGATCTGCAGCTGACTGACTGTCTGACTGACTGTCGCGGGGCAAAGCCGCCAAACGTGCTGGGCGACGTGGTCCAGTTGCTTGTGTCTGCGATCAAAGTAGGTGAGCGGATCTTTGAAGCAATCATTTACGATCAGTGCGGATGATGTGTCTGTGGTCAATAAGTTGAGTGCGCTGGTCATTGAACTAAATCACTGGAGCAGTGATCAGTGCAGATGATGTACCTGGAGTTGCTGTAAGCCAGCTGTGGGTGCACGACACATCCAATCCTTGCGTGTGCAAAAATCAGTAATTCAACCAGTGGTGAGAGCGGCTAACTGCGGCAATGCATTTACCTACAACGCTTACTAATTTATTTATCTTTAAATTTCAAATATTGCCAAAAGCAATTGGTGTGAATCTGGTCGTACATGGAAGCGGTCACGCCCTTGCATCCACCTTCCAAGTATGCTCCACGATAAAACAGCGATTTAATCTAGTAATTTAATCTAGTAATTTACTTAGCACCTTGTTCTTGTGCAGGCACGCCTGACGACCTGGAGGTGATTCTCCCGGTGACGGAAAAGGATCTGCTGCTTGAGGATGAAGCTCACAGGAAGCACCGAGACATGGCTGCCAGGTAGGACAGTCACATATTCCAAACCCTAATAATTAAGCCCTAAACCCTGGACATAAACCCTAAACCTGGGCTGAAGCCCTACACCCTGGACTTCTGAAAACTAATAAAAAAAAGCGCCAGGGTATGGCTGACAGGGGCTGGTTCCTCCCCATGCGGCTGATCACTCCCCCTGAGGCTGATCACTCCCCGTGAGGCTGGTCCCTCCCCATGAGGCCGGTCCCTCCCCATGGGGCTGGTCCCTTCCCATGGCATTCAGCTCAGCACCTCAAGAAGTACAAATTTGAAATTCACATTTTCAAACGCGAACATTTTCAACATCTTCAAATTTGCCTTGCTCGCCTGCAGGTGGCTCGTCCAGGAAGGGGTGCATGACCTCTTGGCGGCTCTCTTTGCTGACCTGGCGCACTATCGCAGCCCCCCTGATCATCACGGGGTCATGGGCTCCACCCACGCCTGCGACTGGCGGTTGTTCCATCCTTGCTCCGCCATCATGGACTTCCTGGCAAGCCTCTTTGTGCGCTTCCCGGACCAGCGGCCCGCGGTTCCTAAACGCTATCCCCGCTTCATGGCGGGCCTGACCCGGATGTACAGCGCCCAAGCCTGCGAGAGCCTCATGCATGTGCACGCAATGGCGATGTTCCACGATTTGACACTGGAGATGCGGGTCCGAAGCGCCGCAGCGCTGCTGGGGCTGCCCAGCACGGTGGGGTTCCTGACGGGAACGCAGCACCACCACAGGATGTTCAAGGCAAAGGGCGACCCAGGGCCGGTCTCTCTCCACCTCCAAGACCAGATCCGGGAGGGCCTTGTCACCCGCCAGGTGGGTCATGTCCTCATTCAGGGGTGTTAGAATATCGACTATTTCTGGTGTATATCAACACCCTTGTTAAAATATCAACTATTCCTGGTGTATATCAACACCCTTGCCTCAACCAAACACCCTCAAACTCAACATTCATGCAAGTTCAGACTTCAGCTTGGCTCAACAAACTATGGAACTCCCCTCATCAAGGACCACGTCACCTTTGAAAGGCTCATTCAGCAATATGAGTCCAAATTCGTTTTATGTTTATATGTCATTAATTTAAAGTGTCATCTGCCAGGTTGATGCAATCCAGCACCTGATGGTGAACGAGGCGCTGCATCGTGTGCAGGGGGTTGACCCGCTTGCAGAGTATGGCGATGCCCTTGGGCCGATGGGGTCCTGGCTGGTCCAAGTGGTCCTTGCAATGGGGGGCCCTGCGCCAGGTGGCATTGCCACAGGGGAGCTGATATGTGAGGTGGCGCTGAGTGCCCTGCTGCACATGCATGCCGCAGGCCAAATAGATGGCGCCACCATGGAGGTAAATTATGGGATTATAAATCCAAACGAATATATAATGAAGTATGATTAATTGAATACATAGTAACAGGAAATGAATGCACCGCAGGCAGGAATCATGGCGAGAATGCCATGGACGCCCTCCTTAGTAAGGGCTGCAGGCACCATGTATAATGGATAAATGTCTTAGACATGCAATTAAAATCGCGTGAGCTTTGCCGTGGCATTCATACCTGGGGTTCCGTTTGCAGAAACAAGCTTGTTGGTGATGAATGCTAAACCCTAAACCCTAAACCCTAAATGCTTGCGGAAACAAGCTTGTTGGTGATGAGTGCTATTGCGCCTCCTGACCCCAGGCTGAGCCGGTTCCCTCTCGCAGGGCCAGCTAATTGGACCCTTGTGCAGTTTCCTACTTGCTCACTTCAGCAGCGCGCTCGTCGCTGGGACTCACGCGCAGTTTGCCCATGCCTATATACTCCGGGTATACCACTACGTTGCCAAGACCATTCACCAGGAGGGCAGCCCTGAAGGGTCAGCAGATACGGTAGGCAGAGGTAGATATGTGGGAGTGTGCACGTGACCTGCCTGTGCAACCGGCTCGTTTTCTAGCCAAGGAACAATCAGTCAACTGTTGTGACAAACCCCAAGAATTTCTTTTCAAAAGAGTCGTTGCCTTTTGCAAATTTAATCGGCAAGTACACATAAGGCTTGCCCAGTATTTATATACATGCAATTTATTAGGCTACAAACCAATGTACATGAACTAGCCACTGGCAATGGTCCAGGTTTAAACCCTAGTTATGATTGGGGTATGTGAAAGATTTTCATGATGACCATTGAATGATTGGCCAGCGATGGCCGCATGTGCCACCGTGCTTGAATATATAATGATCATTGAATGATTGGCCAGCGATGGCCGTGTGTGACACTCTGCGTGGTTAACTGTATGGTCTCTAGCGCGATTTGCTCCTTTCTCACACAAGTTGGCTGCTGAAACCTGTGCCTGTGAAAAACATCATCATGCCGTTTGTCTTTTGCAGGTGCCTGCCAACGAGCTGTCGCAAATGCTGTTTAACCATGGGTACTTAAAAGCCCTGGCGCAAGCGGTTCTGAATGGCCATCCTGGCCAAACCAAGTTGGCCGAAGTGCTGAGTATGGCAGTCAGCTATTGGGCACTGCCTCTCCAGGCTCGCCACGTCAATTTCTCTGTTGTACAGATGGTCGAGGAGATTGTCAGGTACAGGGGGAAGACACCCTTTGTGTGTGTGCCTATATAGTAGGGGACACATATATGGTAGGGGACACAGTGGATAAAAGGGCAATGCCCTTTTCTTCGCTCAATCCTCTTCCTTTACCAACGCGCCTGTTCAAGGACAGGCTGCCTAGATAGTTATTTATTTATTTGTGTGTGTGTGTGTGTGTGTTGTGCCCCACAGGCCACCTGTGGGCGTTTCCTTCCTTGCTTCTACTTTGAAGTTCTACGTCAGTTCTGAAAATAGAACAGCAATATCCCACCTGGTGAAACCTGTAGGAATGCCAATGTTCATTTACAGGAACTTCTTGCAACTGCAAATGCACCAACCGCCGCCAACCTTCTCCTCCCCAGATTGGTTATGCCATATTGCTCTTTAGACTCTAATGATTAATTGCATTATTTTTGCATCGGTGCCGCAACATCATTATGATAGGGATAAAGCTTGCCTTAGTGCCATCGTAATTAGTACTTAGTTTACAAGTTCAGAAGCCTCTATATATTTATCTATATAATTAACTAGTCAGATAATACGGTAATAATACAAAAATCCCTAGCACTGTGCCTGTATGCGCTGCTTTCCCGCAGATAACTACGGATGTCATGACTGATAAGATATCTTGAGAAAACTCTCACTGTGCATGTGAGAGTGCATTTGGTGTGAACAGGTACTTGGTATGCAACAATGCCATCGACTGGGCAACCGAGAGGGATCAAAGTGTGTTTCGAGCATTTGTTGCGCTGAATGGGAGGGTGCGTGATGTAGGTAGGTACTGCGATGGGCTGGCAAGAAAGTTCCCAGTTAAACAATCTGACACATTAGTAGCAGCAGTATGGTAATCGAACACCATACCATATTAGGCGGTCTGCCACCGCTTTTCTACCTCTTCAAGGAGCATCATATCATGGCATAGCGAATGCATGGAGAATTTTTTGCTTGCACTGAATATCCACTCAGCTAAATGAACGTTGCTTCTATACATGTGTTGCAGATGTAAGTTGGGGCATAGATTTGGTACTGGACCACGCTCTGCCACAAGACACCGTCAAGTACAATCATGCCAATGGTGTGTGCTCTGCCTCAGCAGATCTTGAGCCACAGGTACTTATTTGCTGACTTTTCAGTGACTGTTCAGATGGTGTCATCTAAAAGACTTCTGCATTTGGTTGCTTGCACAAGAAACAAGGAACGGCACCTCACTCCCCAGTTTCCCAAAAGAGTCCCAAAAGAGTCCCAAAAGAGTCCCAAAAGAATGGATATCTGAGGACGCTGCATGGGTCTGGCTGGACTGCCACTGTTCACTTTGTCGGGTTTGCACAGGCTCCCCGTTGCCAACAGGGAGTGGATGCGTTTCTGGCTGCACATGGGACACATGTCGGACCACAGGTAAATGGAAAAGCATGTACTTTGTGTGTTTATGTGTGAATATTGGACCACAGGTCAGCTGAGGTGACCAATTGCACACATCTCATCTTCTCTCCCTATTCTAACCTTGTAGTAATTCAAAATACTACACAGAGCCTGTGGTGAAATTGCCAAGCAACACAGCAACACACCTGGGTTGCTTCCCAGGTGGTTTAAAATCAGCAATCCCCCGGAATCTTTATGACAGCAGCCAACCGCTTTTGCTCGCATGCACTTATTATTCCTACCAACAACAATTGTAATTTAAACGTGAAGATACTAACGTTTCCACTCTTGTGCACTCTGAAGATGTGGAGGGAGCTGCGCGGCATGTCCCAGTCCCTGGAGGATGGCCACCACCTCATGCTGTTGCCGCTCATAGCGTCTGACATTTGCGATTGCGTGTTGCTCTTAAAGGCCACCATCCCGCGTGTAGTGGCAAAGGCGCTGTCACTGGTTTGCCAAACCTTAGTAGGGTGCGGCATGCCATGCGGGCCCCAAGGCAGCCTGGTGTGCGCCCAGTGGCAGCCGCCAGGACCTTCAACACCAGAAGGCAGGCGCAATAAGCGAGAGGCTGCAGCGCTGACCGTGCACGTGCTGGTGGATGATGTCAGTACGTGGAAGGCGATGTCAATGGCATGGGGTGATGTCACATGGGAGAAGGTAAAGGGGAGGTGGGGGAAGGTGTGCTACCAGTGCGGCGCCGGCCCCACCGCCGGTGAGCCGCTGCGCATGTGCAAGTGTGGCTGCGCCTGGTACTGTGGCACCACCTGCCAAATAAAGCACTGGCAACGGGGGCACAGGCAGGGGTGCAGCGCTTGCAGGGGAGGGGCGCTCCGGACCTAGGCAGGTTACCGTCATCATGACCATAGTGAACATTATGATAGTGATCCCGGTAGTACCTGCTGTATTGCTGCACCACCATTTGCTGTGACCACCACCACCAATACTTGATAATTCTAATACCCTTTAAGTTTATAGAAATGTTTTTAATCTTCTTTTACTCTTTTTTTTGCCTTTGGGTTTGGCAGCACTGAGTGCTGAGCCTCAGAGAGTCTCCTGCTGAACGCCATGCCATGTGGCGCAGTGCGTTGCACTCACTGAGCTGACAGCGTGCAAGGCCCAGTGGCACTGTCAAATCGCAGTCTCAGTCTGGGAATAGCGTCGGCCCCTGTCTGGTTATGAGTCAAATTGCACAGCTATTAGCCTTGGTAAGTAGGGTCCCTGCGCGGCGCCTGGCTCCGTTGGCACTGAACTCCAGAACCACCACCATGTGTACAATGTCGTATGGATTTGAATTAATTTAGCTGGATTCCATGATGCCAGGTGCCATCATCTGGTGTTATAATAATTATTCAGTGAATCAAAGCAATTTACTTACTGAAATAAGTATTATACTGATGGGGCCCCCGGGGCCATTAGATGACATGTTCATCCGATCTTGCAAGCTGACAGCCGCCACAGTGTGGCATGGCGCCGTCCATATGCCATTACATGACATTATGTCCAAAATCATATCCATGGACACACGTTTAATTTGATTGAGTAATTCCACCGTTAACGTTACAGGTACTAGCAACATCTCAATCCACAATTCAAAGCGTTCTAGAGTAGTCAGAATCTGATGTCCTTGATTCCTGCTGCGGCATTGCCAATGGGATTGCTTCTAAGCATTAAAATGCTACTAGCATGTGACACAAGCATGCGCAGGCTGCATGCAATGAAGGTGCATTACTGACTTCCAAGACTCCTGCCGCACACATATTTCCTGCACCTAACGTGTACCTAAGCGTTGCGTTGCACTGCCAGCAAATTGAACATGAATACAGGCTGAGCTGAGCATTAAAGAAATCCTGAACTAGTGCTGACCTAGGAACTATGATCATGGAACGATTATACACAGGGCAATAAGCCGTGTTGGCTTGGAACACCTTCTTGTAGATTTGTCATTGTTGAATGAGATGATTGTAAAACATTTCTAGAGGATGAAATGTACCCTGCACTATGTGGTGACGGGAGCTTTCAATACCACTATCAAAATCCCCCACCCTACCCCACTGACTGGAAGTCACTTTCCATCCTGACGAAGCCTCTTGGGGCCAGGCAGTGCGCCCCAACGTGCCAGCATCCCTCCCGGCACACTAACTTCAAAGACAGCGCAAAACCGGCCATATGCAAATTGGTGGCTGGCGGGAAGGATGGCACGCACCTGACCTAAGGAACTCATGCAACGACCCATTCCATACCCCTATCCAAAAACCACCCCCAAACCCTACTCCACTGGCTGGAAATCGTCCTCCATGAGCTTCTTGTCATCAGGCAGCGTGCCCAGCATGGCCAGCGTCTCCCGGGGAACGCTGACGGGGCACTTTGGGGACAGCGCAAAGCTGGCCAGCTGGGATTTGGTGGCCGGCGGCAGGATGGCCAGCGCCTGCGTGAGCACCCCTGTGGGCAGCTGCAGCAGGGCGGGGTAGGATCCGGGCATGAGCTGCTTGGCGGCCATGACCCAGCCCTTCCAGGTCTGCGCGGGCTCGTTCCACACCTGCGCGTGGTATGGAGGTGACAGGTGGGTGGTGGTGTGGCTGAGCTGATGGATGCCGCTGCGTCAATTACTTTGAGTAGTGAATGGCTTGAGCTGCGCCGCCGTCGACAGGGAATTTATCACCATGCGCATGAACAGCGTGGGCACACCCAAACCTCACATTGGAATTCCCCTATACCCTCGACCCCTAAACCCTAAAACCCTTCAACCCTAGCCCCGCACCTGTCTGCTGACCAGCGCCGACAGCACCTCCTTGAGTATGAAGGGTTTGAGCTGCGGCGCCGCCGACAGGGACTGGATCACCGTGCGCATGAACAGCGTGGGCAGCGGCCTGCGCGTGATGAGCTGCTGTATGGCGGTTGCCAGGGCAGCCTGGTCAAACACCTCCCGGCTCTGCAGGCAGGCGGTGATGGCGGCCATGACAGGCTTCCAGCTGGTGATGCCGTCGCGGCCCAGCTCGATGAGGTGGAGCGCGGTGAGCACCTCGGAGGGGGAGTACTTGCCTTGGCCTGGAGGGGATTTTGGGGGGTTAGGAGGGTGTTAAGGGTTGGAAGCAGGCAGCAGGCTCGGGTACATGATGGTGGCAGCTACCATGGTGCCACATAAGAGTGCTTTACATGCAACGTGGGAAATTAGCGCTATATTGAAGGATCAGTGGGTGGGTCGCTTGACTAGTTGATTTGCATCCACACCGCTGCAATCCACCACACAAATCCACTCACACAGCTCCAGTGTGCTATACTACCGCTTAGCATGCAGCGAGGGATGGCATTAACACGCTGATGTCAAACCCTCCATAGGTACAGCCTGGTACAGCAATGCACAGGCATTCACCTGAAGGCGGGATGGGCATGAGCAGGCGCTGCAGCGCCTCCTTGAACTGGCCTGGCTCCAGCTCCACCAGGCGCGGGAACAGGCTCCCCAGCTGCTGCTTGGACAAGCCAGCCAGGGCGGGGACCATGAACCGCGCGTCCCGGCTGCTGTCGTACCGGGACTGGCAGGCGGCCACCAGGGCCTTGGAGGGGGCCACGCCATCGGTCAGCACCTTGAGCATGACCAGGGCCAGGTCGTCGCTGCCGGGCGGGGGCGTGCGCACCTGTGGGAGCAGAGAATCAGTTGGCATGAGTTGGCGAAAGCCGGCGCGAAATAGAGTGCAAGGCGCGGAAGCAGTCGAGCAACAGGTGTGCCATTACGGGGCAAGGTTTACACAAGTGGACCGGGGCATGCCGGTACATGTGGCTCGGAGTGCCTGCAGGTCAGGTCGTTACTTGCCAGTTGGAGGAGCTCGTCGGATTCCGTCCCCAGCGTCCGCGCCAGGCCGGGCGCGTCGTGCTCTATGGCGGCCCTAGCCACCTTGGAGCACTGACCGTAAGTCGCGAAGAGGTGCAAGAGGAGGCTTCGCCTGCGTGTGCACAGCGCGCAGAAGAGCTCGCTGTACCGCCCTGGTTCGGGTTGGGTGGCGGTCTCGGAGGGCGGTTGTGAAGTTCCGTTTGCGTCACCTGGAAAGCAGTGTCTACGTCAGACGTGGATAATGCACTGTGATGACGGACAATGCACACTCGATGATATCGTACTAGGCTACCACCCTATACCCTATGGCGAATGCACACCACTACACCACGGGCGAGCAAAGGAGCAACATGAACTGGGCGAGATGAGTTGGAGCAGCAGTCGCCCGCAATGTAAGTAATCTGAAGCGATAATTTGCGTCTCCCAAGCAACCGCCAAGCCCGTTTGTTAGGCGGTGGGTGATCTTGTAACTGGTTTGAAGAAAATGGCATGATGAAACAACAATATGCATGCATAGTACTGGGTACAAAGAAAGGCCAGTGTATTACAAAGTAGGCAAACTACCAGCACCAGGTTGCTGGCCAATAGGCCCCAAGCGCGCATTCTGTACCACGCCAAAAGTGGACCACACCCCACACCACCCTTAGAGTCATAGTAATGAGCACCTTCAGCAGGCCTCCCGTCTGGCAACTGTTCACCATCCGGAGCCTGTGCTTCTTCTGAAGAGGATCCACCATGCACTGATTGGGACGCCAACTGCAACAGCTGATCGAGCTGCGTTGTGGCAAACTGCACTACTTGGTCAGCCACGTTGGCCTCTGCAAACAGCCTGTTTGCCACCAAGCGCACAGCCTTGTTGCGCACATCACCGTCAGCGCTCACAGCAGCCTCCAGCACAAACTGCAACACTGCCGGCCTGCATACAAAGTGCAACGTGGTCTGAGGGCCCCAACGGCCCCTGCAACTGCCAAGGAGGTGGATCACCGTACAGTTAGTTGCATGCAGATCCCCAGAGGCCAATGCCTGCCACACACCATGCAGTCCTGTCCATCACAGGTCGTTGCCAGATACCAGCCCCAAGAGGAGGACATATCATACTGGGGATTGAATAGTGCACTGGGTTATAGCTCAGCCCTGGCATACCTGGCGGGAGGTCGAGCAAGAATCAGCTGCCTTGCTGTGGCAAGCGCCGATGTCGCCCACTCAGGGCCGCTCCTGCAGAGGTCTTGCAGGAAGTGCACAGTGGCGGGCATTGGCAGCGCTGGCGCTTCCAGCAGCAGGCGTGGGATGGTCTTGTCGCCAGGTACTTGTGATTCCCTGCACAATAGTAGTGAGTCATACAAAGCCACCCTTCCCCCCCACATACCCATCATGCATGCGATGCAGACGGTAACCAAGCAGGGATAAGTAGCACACCATGATGTCCACACATAGGAACAAGTACAGCCAGCGCCATGTCTCATTGTGCAAAGCTTACCTGAGACCCTCCAGAATGGCCAGCAGCACAGCTTCATACAGGCTGCCCGTCAGCTCCATCTGCGCGCCATCCCTGCTGCTGGGCCCAGCCCCAGCCTGCGACCCTCGCCCAGGCAAACTGGCCTCGCTCTGCTCTCCCATCCCCGAGCCGCTGGCACCTCCATCCCCAGCCTTGGACTGCTCCGTCCCCAGCTCCATCTGGGGCTTGCCAGAGTCCTCAAACTCGTTGGAGAAATCGACGTCCATCTTGTGCGGCATGAAGGTGCTGTGCTCGTCATCACCATGCACCACCAGCGGGGCCTTGGAGGTGCACCCGGAGGCAAAGAGTGAGTAGAGCCAGTGCATGGCCAGGTCGTACCCCCCCCTGCCATTGAAGTCCTCCATGATGTAGGCCAGCAGCTCATCGCCCACAGTATCCCCCTCGGGCGACTGAACCGCCAGGCGGGAGAGCAGCGCCGCCCGGAAACCCTTCATCGGGGTGTTGCTGGCCAGCAGGATGCGGCGCATGGCGTTCTTGCGCAGCGTCGCCTCCTGCTGCTGACTCAGCGCCAGCGGCCGCAGCTTGGAGGGCGCAATCACCCTGGGTGCTGCGGCGCCACCTGGCTTTGACCCCTCGGGCTCCCCCGGTGCTGCAGCTGCATCGTGGCTGGATTGGCCTGCGCCTGCGTTTGGCTCAACGGCTGGCTTTGACAGGTATGCTGTGTGGGAACGAAAACGAATCTGCTGCAGCTCTGGAGGTGCAGGAGCAGGGGGCTGGGGTTGGCCCCCTTGGGTACCCTGCACCGGTGGCCCGCCAGGCCGCATGCCTGGGTCCAGCGGTGGTGCAGCAGGCTGGGCTGGGCCAGCAGGCTGCACCATGCTCTGCATGAGGCCCGCCAGGCCCCCGCCGGTGGTGCGCGTGTCCAGAGGCTCGGGCTTGGTGGCTGGCAGGTACTGCATGTTGGCGATCACCACATCCGCCAGGTTGCCCGGCGACAAGCCCCTGAGGAAGGACTCCAGCATGTCCCTGTCATTGGAGCCCACGATGACCCCCAGGATGGTCTGCACCTCCAGCAGCTCGGGGCCCGCCAGTGGGTGATCGGGCGCCCTGCCGCTGGCTACCGGCTGCTGACCTACTGGAGCTGGCGCAGCAGGCGGAGCTGAGGTTGGAGGCTGTGCCACAGGCTGGCCGCTGCTGGTGGCTGGGTCCGAGTCATCTGGCTTGGCCCGCTTGGACAGCGTGTTCTCCTCCTCTGTCCGGGCGCGCTTCTCCCTCTCCTTGGCCGCCCTGGGTGGCAGCAGGCTGGTGAGAACAAACGAGGGGAAGTACAAAGGGAGCCTGTTCATGAAGAGGCAGAGCAAGAGAAGCTGTTCATTCCCGTATCAAGTGCGCTTGCGCACAAGAAAGACACCCGGTTAGCGATCTAGCTTTGCAGCAGGAAATGGGAGGAAACGAATTGCATCGGGTTCTTACTTTGCCTGCTTTGCAGTGTGGCGCTCGGAGTACTTGACAGCCGCCTCAGCAGCATCAGTCTCACCCATACTCCCAAGGGCGTCAACCACCTTCTTGCGCCATGGCAGCAGGCGGGGCTCCGTGCTTTTCAGTACAGCCACCAGCGCCAGCTTGAGGGAGGAGCTGATGCTGGTTTGCACAACAGAAGCCTCGGCATTTTTGCCGTAGTTCTGCAAGGCAAGCAACACATTGTTGATGTGGTCAATGGTGAACAGCCAAAGAAACAAAGCCTCATCATCCAGCGCGTAGCGCTATGTTGCAGACAGTGGTGTGGGACAACGGGTGTCTCAGTGAAGGGAAATACATCCCAATTTTTTGAAGTTCATGAGGGCGAACCCTTCATCACTGCTTTATATACCATCATCGACCGCCGCAGTGTCCCACACACCTATCTGCCAGGGCAGCTAATGCAGTACCACGCAAGATGCTGCTTGCCATCAGCCTGATGCAGCTGCTTACCTTGAACAAGTCGTTGGTGGCCAGGCTGACCAGTGGTGCCATCAACTTGCCAGCCAGTGTTGGCCTTTGCACTGCGATGAGGCCCACAGCCTTCACAACCACAATCGCCAAAGACCCAGACAACCCATTGCTGCCAATGCTTTTCAGGAGCCCAACCAACGTGCTGCAAAGGCTCTCTGCATCCTTCCACAAGGTAGCCGCGCTAAGCGTGCTGCCATTGGGAAGCGGCTTGGGTTCGGGCAGCCCTAGCACAGAACAGGCAAAACACAACTCGATTGCAGCAGCCAAAAGAGTGTAATCACACTTGAACTAGGCAAGCATGGGCAGCGAGGGCACACAGCCAACGCACCTGCTATTGTAGGCGGTCGTTCGGCTGCAAAAAGGAGGACAACCTGCTCCAAGAACTTGGTTGCATTCAACCGTACACCATCGTTTACCGCCTGGCCAGCCAAAAAGGCCACTTGCTCCTTCAGCCGGCAGGCCTCATCCCACAGCTCCGTGACTCCCTGCTTGGCTTGTGGGTTTGTCACCTGAGAGGCGGACAGCAAAAGTTCATCGGCTGTAATGATGCAATGCTCTGTGTGGTAAAAGCCCTTGTCAACAACAGTGTCATATTGAGATGGTAGCTTACCAAAGCTGCAGCAACTGCAAGGCTGGTCCGGAAGACTTGGTTGCAAGAAAGCACTGCCGCCTTCACCACAGCAGGGGTACCATCTGCCAGCAGCCCCAGAAGGCACCTGCACCAACAGCACAGTTGCTACATCGTGTAGCACAAGTGACAAGGTGCTTGACAGCGAGCTTTTCTGTGAGTGTGGCACGCAACTAGGTTGTAGGCTGTGAGGTATGTGTACCTGATGCACTGGAGGAGATTGGCTGGTGTTGGCGATGCAGCACAGACACCCTCCAGCAACGTGGGCAAGTACTTTCTGACCGCGCTTTGAGGCTCGGCTTGCAGAATAGTGAGCTCGGACACAAACTCGTCCACTAGGCGGGTGTCCTGGTGGAATATTACTTCAGACAGTGACTTCAGAGTGTCCACCTGCCAGGGCACGCCACTGGGTGAGTCCCACAGCCACAAGCTTGCACGGGTGTGAAAGTAAAAGAAACGTTTTCAACTTGATATTTTTCGACTGTGCCGTTATAAAACAAAGGCAGGGCAGCTCCCCCACACCCCAAACACACCTTGGCTGTTCCATCACTCTGGAGTTTGGCTTCATTCAGGAGTTGCACCGCCTTGTCCCGAGTGGACTCCATCTCGTTCTTTCAGCGATAGCTACAACGCCTTCATGACGGTGCAAACTCTACCACTGGAAGCTCTGGCCTGGCGAACAGCACAGGACACCGTGCACCGCCATCATGTGGTGGCTCTCCTGTGACCCAGCTGCAACAGCCAGATCAAGGAAGTGTATCGTTTGCAGTTTAAAACGTTGTATCAACCCAGTTGGGCGTGTTATTCGAGGTTATCAAAGCCTGCTTGTTGTTGGCTGTGTTATCTGGCAGGCTGCGTCAGGCAAAACTTGATTACCGTATTTTAAATGTTGTGATTTTTAGGGATAAGTTGAATTTTATGAAATGCATTTTCAATAAATTCGACTGGATTTCCAGCAGGCCTGAGCCAGGCAGTGCGAAGCTTGCTCACAGTGTTGTGTCACTCGAGAAACTTGGCAAGTTGCCAATCCACTGTGTAGGATATAGGTTACAGGAGCCACTGAGGCCCAAAGGTTGCATTGGACGGTGCCAAATAAACATGGGGCCCGTTTGCGGAAGTGCAATCAATATGCCCGTTGGCAAACCCTATCAGGCCCCTTCAAAGCCAAGCCCACCGTAGGCAGAACAAGTGTACCAGATCACGACAATGAGACAACCTTTTGCTACGCAACCTCTCCTAGACAACAAATGTGGTAAAAATATAGTTCCCAAGCCCCACCCAAGCCATGACAGGCGTGACCACGTGCTACTCCTGAAATAAGGGGCTTGCAAGCAGGTGACCATTTGGTTTTCTAGTGCTCTACAGGTGAACTGAAGGCAAATAGCTCACATATGGCAATAGTTGCAGGTTCCAGCTAACGATGAAATTTCAAGTGCACCAAAACATGCGCTGTGGAAGGACCCACACTTGGTGACCGAACAACACACCCCCAAGTCACAAATACGGAAGTGGCTGCAGCAAATTTTCTTCAGCAGTTGACATATGCTGTTGAAAATATATTGGACATGTGACAGAGGAAACAAGCCCGGTATATAGGCACCTAAACCGAAACAAACAAACAAATCCTAGTTACTTGTGTGCATTGAAATACGGCAGTTAGTTGATCCGCCCTACGCTGAAAAAGTACTGTGCAAACACAGGGCCTAAATCGGGCAAGATCAAACAGATGCTATAGAAACAAGTGCCAGCATAGAAACCGATTTAACGTCGCATGTGCAAGGCTGACTGTTAATCTGTCTGTATTGCTGAGACACAACTTACTAACTAACTGGTGACAATGAATATCATTGTCGTGGGATTGGCAAAATAAATGGCAGTACAGGCAAATCATGCGTTGTCGGGTAAATACGGGCAACATCAAATGGAGCATATTGCCATCTGCTGGGAAAGCCCTCCTTGGCTGCGGCTGTTAGACACTGCAGAGGTGGCAACAGGCTTGCTCTGCATACACGGGTGGAGAATGGGCCTTCCTCTGGCAGAGCTGAAAGACGCCCTGCCCTTGTTGGCCAGGTTATTGCTGCTTAGCTTTCTGTGTAGCGAACCAGCCTTTGGGTCAGCAGCATGCTGTGCACAGCCTAGTGGGCTTTCGCCCAAAAGAACAGAATCTGGCGAAACAACCTCGTCATCATCGCTGCTGGAAAATGGTGGAACAAGAAGTGCTGGTGGCATGTGCTCTGAGCGGTAACCACCCTCGCAGTTGTGCGCCTGTGCAGCCCTTGCCAGATAAGTAAGTTTCAGCTGGTCAGCTGTCGCCTGCTTTTCAAGCACCTTCACTTTCCTTCGCAGCTCTGTGGCGTCCGTCTGGACGTCCCTCGCCATTTGCTTTGCGTTTCTCTGCAGGAACAGGCGCAACTTCAGCATACTTATGTTTAAACCCATCCACAATGAGCAGAGCAACAGGGACTGGTTGACAGGACGCATGCAGGTCCACAACCAAACGCTGCGTACCAGGTGCAAACGCAGCTCCCGGTTCTCCTCCCTGGTGGCTGCATACTTTTGCTCCAGGCATTCAAGGGTCGTTTGGAGCTTAATTGCAGCTGTCCTTTGGCGCAGCTGCTCGTCCGTAGGCGAAGGCATACAGTACAACTGTGGGCAAGACCTTGCCGCTGCAACAGGCACACAGCAGTCAAGGGCAGCAGATGAGAGTTGACTAGGAGAGGCCAGGAACACCAGACAATACTGAACCTCAAACCTGCTTTTTAAATAAAAGCAACTTACCAACAGGCTTCTGTTGAGCTGTGGCAGGAGGCTGTCCACAGACGAGCGGCAAGATTTCCACTAGCAAAGAGACGGAATCGGTTCGCACTCCCATGTCTGTGCTCTCGCTTGCAAGCTGCACCACTGCCTCCTTGAGCTGCACTACTACTGCCCAGAGCTTCACCACCTCCGGCCTTGCACCCTGGAAAACAACTACATCGTCAGGTACGCAGCATGGTATTCCCGAGCAGCAGCCATGGCACGATCCTGTTCACCAATTCAATCAGCGTTCCCTGTTGAGCTCAGCGCTTACCTGTGCACTGGAGATTGAGTGGCAGACTCGCACAATGGCGTTGCAACTGGACAAGGCTGCCCGCAAAACTGCCAAGCTGTTGTCTCTCAGCAGCTTCAACAAGCACCTGAGGCACACACCCGTTCATAGTTGGGTTGGAGACGGCAGGCTGAAAGACACAAACCCTAGTGCAAGCCAGTCCAAACCATACCATACCTGCCACACTCCAGCACCACCCCGGGAGCAGCGGTCACTGAACAGACTCCTTCCAACACTGCAGGGAGCAACGCTCTCACGCTTTCGCTTGCAGTTACAGTGCTTTGCAGCACATCTGGAAGGACAAATGGGAGAAGTGCTGGATCCTGATGCACAAGCAACTCCCCGAGCACCGTCAACGCATGAGCCTGTAGCACAACAGTACTTGTTAGTTTTCTTCCAACAACCCAGCTGAGTTGCCACACCCTGGCAGTAACAACAGTGTGCCACATTGACCCATGTAGTGAGTAATATTCGCCAAGCCCATCTCGAGATGGATGCAACGATTGCATCCGATAATTGGACGCCCAACGCCCAGTTGATCTCCCCTCACCTTGGCAGAGTCTTCTCCTTGCGCAACCAAAACCCTCAATAGCTCATCCGCCTTGCGCCTGGTTGTTGGAACCATACGGGAGAACTGCGGCGGTTGAAGGGATCGACCGATGCAGACTGCAATCAAAAGCCCGAGGCTGGTCCTGGCTATCCAGAAGACTTTGCTGCGTTATTCTACGCCGAGTGGCCACTGTCCAAGGCAAATGCAGTGTGGACAGCGTCTTGTCGCCAAGTTGAGCGAGTTGAATATCGATGGCAACGCGAGCACAAACTCTCAAATGCTCAGCCCACCGTTGTTAGCAGCGGCGAATCACACGGAACTGTGCTGGTAACAGGGCATAAAACTAAGGAAGCTGCGGTTGCCACCTAGAAAACTAAACGGCAGAGAAGACAGCTTCAAAAAGCAACGGTTGCTGCTTGAAAAGGGGAATCGGTGTTTTTTGGTAGGCGGCCAATGAAAAGTGCCCACATTCCAGCAAAAAGTGGTCCAGCTGGAACGAGTTGTACCTGACTTGCAAGCGAATAATGCGCCAGGTGGGTATCACGACACGTGACCAATGCTTTTTGCCTGCCCAGCTGGACCCAGCACATGGCCACCGTGGATCCCATGTGTCAGCATGCCATTACAACCTAAGCCTGCCTCTGGAATACCCTCAAGGGTGGCAAGGCTCCATATATACACACATCTTAGGTGTTTGCCAGTGGCAGAGCGAGACAGCGGCAGAAATACATGCGAGCATCTGCTTCTTGGGCGTGATTGGACCTCAACGTTGCCGCCCTAAAGGTACTCTTGCAAAGCCTTAGAAAGTATGAAAACAGTAAATGTCTAGAATACAGCCTTACAAAAATGCAGAAAGATAAAACGAAGCGGGTCACATGTTAATGCAATTGCCCAGCTGTGCTCCAACTCTGGTTCCAAGGCTCACGCGACACAAAGGAAAATGGTGGGATTGCAGATCGCCAATGTATTCCTGGGCCAAACAGGCAGCAGTGTGCAGGCACCTGCTGCACGTACGCCATATATATGCCAGCAACCTGTTAAATTGAAACTAAATGGGCGGGTTCGGTGCACAAGGGCACTGCTATGGGTTGGGAACATGCGGCATGGGCACAGTGGTCACATGCCGACCAAGCAGGCATGGTGTGTATCGAGGGTCAGAAGCCATCACCACCAGCAGCGGGGCATCACGAGCTTTGCAAGTTGTCCTCCAGCAGGGCAAGTGTCATGCTGATGGTCCAGTCACGAGGGTTGCCTTTGAAAACATGGAGCACTTTGGCCTGCATTGAGAAACCCACACTCGGCACCGCAGCAGCTGGTGCCACCAAGTTTACTCTTCACACCAAACCGGATGCACGCATACCAGCTTGGGTCGCATGTCCAGTCACAGCCGCCCCAAATGTTATGCATGTGAAAAGCTAGGAGGCAAGCTGTTCCAGCCACATCAGATGGGCGTGTACTTACATTCAGATGAAAGAGGACGCTGCATAAAGTATACTCTCCGTCAGCGCCGGTGCGATATATAGGAAGTGCTGCATCAGAGTCATCGCCAAGCACAGCTATGACTCCTTTGGCAGTTGTGGGCGGCGGGTATTTCAACGCTGCAAGCCTTCGGTGAATGCTGCTGTTGCCCACCACCTGCGCAGGATCGTTTCACTCGGTAAACTTCAGTGCGTGAAGTCCACTGCTGCATGCAACAAGGTCAGTGTGTTGACACCACACGCTGGCCACCTTGTACTTGCATTCAATTTACCGAAATTAATTACTGCCTTTTGGACCAAAAAACACCGCACCTGTGGTATGTTGAGCCTTTGAAACACGTTGGCGTGAAAGTAAGCTTCGTCGGCCACTTCTTTGACATCGTGCACACCTTGAGGACCAACCTCCACAGTCAAAATCCGCAGTGAATGCACGTCCATCAGCTGGTAGTTGTGTCCCACTGCCTGGTTGACCACCTGCAGGCGCAACCGTTCTATCTTGCCCTTCAGGCAGTACAAAGATTCAACCTGTGAGACAGTGACTGGGAAAATTGCCATGCCATGATGATCAATTTACAGCTGCTCAACTTGATGAAAGTTCAATCCTAGCCCTGCAGCTCATAAAGTTGCAAATGTGCAGCGCACCGTTATGGTGGCAAGGGCTTCATGAAGAGAGCCCGCTTCCAACAGCTGCCGTGACACGAAGTTGCGAGCCACGCCACCTGCCAGTGGGCGACTCGGCACCACTGCGTTCAGGGTGAAGGCAATGCCAGCGCTGTTGTACCCAAATGCAGTGGAAGGAAGCTCGCCCGCATAGGTGTACCCCATCCACCTGTGCTTGCCCAGCTGCAACATAGGCAAACCTCGGTTGAGCAGAGCCCTGGAAGGCGCATGTAGCACCAGGAAAGGAATATGAGACAGTGGCCCAAAGCGTGGGTGGTGCTTGTCAGCAACAGGGTCCACCAGGTTTTCTGACCATAATCAGGACAATGGTGAATTTGAGAAGCCTGATGGGGTTCTATGTAGCCTGTGCAGGGTGCAGGGGTGGACAGAAGTTGGCGCACCTGTGCCTTTACAAAAAAGGTGCGCCCGATGAGGTCCCCACTCTCATCCTCGTTGTGCCCCACCACCGCTAGGTTCTCGGGCCAAGGCCACCGTGCAGCCATATCTGAACAGTGGTCCGCTGCAACCCCCTTGGGGCCAAAGGCTGCCAGCTTCACCTCCATCCGTATGTTGGCAAGAACAACCTGCAGGCAAGCGCATGCAGTTGCTGATGTCGTGCTGTTCCCTTGCCTCAATGACCTGGCATCTGCGCTTAAGCTTGACTGAAACATTGGTGCAGTAGACTGTGGCAAGTTGGTGCAATGCGGAACAACCCAGATGGTGCATACAGCTTAAACGGGGTCTGTTTGTGTGTGGTACCTACCAGTGTGAAGTCCACGCCACTGCCAGCTGCCATGCCCTCCAACTCCTGCCAGTACCCTGGGTAGCTTGCATTGCTGCTGCTGCTGATGGACCCAACGATGCGGTTGCCTTCAGGTGTACGAGAGTACTCCTGAACGAGCAGGGTGCATAGAGGGTTTGAAAGGACTCGTTGGCCAGACTGGCAGCATCTGTTCAAGCCTCACACCTGCAGCCTCTGCAGCTGTTTGCTCTCCGTCAACCGTGCGTAGATGATTGAGGCGAAAGTGCTCCCAATCGCGTATCCCAGGTCATAGTGTGACTTGCACTGGGTTGCATCCAGCACAGGGATTGGGTTTGGCTGCTGTAGGAGGGTTGCACAGGTCCCATGCTGTGTTCGGCTGGTGCACTGGACGGACACGATAAGGATAGACGAGACGGCGAGGAAAATATACTGCATGTTTGAAATACTGGGTCGCTATCAAAAGGGCTATGGACTGCTTTGGCCACCAACCATGAAGGCAGTCGGTGACAGACTTTCGAATGCATGCATGCATGCACATGCGTGTGTACCATACAAACCGAACGTTCAACTGCAGACTATCACGGCACGGCACGGCAAGGCAACAAACAGTTTGGGTGGTTGTAAGCTGTGATTGCGAATACGTGGGGTAGTTCGCAAGGGCGAAGAGTGCTGCAGGTGTACACATGTAGGTCCCGGTGCTATGTGCACTCACTTAGCTATGTGCACGCAACACCAGGGGAGCAAGGAAACAAAGAACCCAACCCCATGTTGCCATGTCAAAGCACTTCGAAAGTGGGTTCGTCACAAGTAGGCAAAAGCCGGCTCTGAAGCCAACTGTCCTTTAAGGCCAGGCGAAACATTGCCATCACGAGGATCCCGTGGATCCAATTTGTCAAGTGGAGAGGATCTGCCGTTACGGGTGTACCATAAGAAGGTACCGGTTAGCCTGGGTATGACGTCTCGTCTCTGCATGCAAGTTGTAGAAAGCAAACACGCCTTGGAAAACCGAGGCCATACTGCTCGCCAACCACACAGGGACCACCCCAAAGCACTGTGCCTCTTTGATGCGATCGTTCAGTGCCAGGGTTAGAGCCAAGGGGGTATTGCCTCGCACAGGCTCAGCAAACCCAGGTTTCGGGAGTTATTATCGGACGTGACACCCACTTCTCTTTGCTTGACAACCGGTTACAACGCATAACAGGTTGGGGTTGTGCACCGTCCTTGCACCGTCGCACACGCAGTTGCACTGGTCCCCTCAGCAATGATGGCATGGGGCACTGGGAGTACTGCGCTTGACTAGTGACAGCAACCATGACAAGGATGCAGCAGCAACGCTTGGCCAGGCGGAAGGCATCGCTTTGTCTGGCCGTTGTCTGGACTTGGGTGCTGCCGTTGCTGACACAGGTGGGTCATGCCGGTGCGCGGTACATCGGTGGTCCAGCCGGGTTCCCAGGCGTCCCTCCTACGGATTACATCCCACGCTGTTCCTTGCTGATTCCCTGATGGGCGACTGATGCACCACAAGCCTTTGGTGCTTAGTTGTGACGGCGCAGCGTGTTGCGCGGTATCTCACAGCGGAACCACCCCGTGCCATGCAGGCCCTGAGCAGTACTGCCGCGGATCCGGTGTCCCAAGGTACGCACCGCGTTGGTTACCTTACCGCCCTTGTTGGGGGTTCTCACCTCCGTTTTTGAAAGTTGCTGTCACTGGGTACACACCAGCACGCAGCTGCAGCGCTGTGGCCCGTAGTCACAGTCCCCTCCTGCTGCCCCATGAGCACATCTGGTGATGCCATGCAGGGGGTTTGGCACCATACCAGACACAGCGGGGCTGCACGTGCACCGACCAGGCATACGCCTCGCCCACCTTCACTGGACAGCTCATCAAGCCCCTGTATGGGCAGTGCATGCTGGCGTGGCCCGACCTGCCCACCCCCTTCTGCTACACAGACCCCAACACCTGCACAACGATCCCACTCTATGATGCCCAGGGCAGGCCCTTTGACCTATGCGCACGTGAGTGGCTGGAGGGCAGCCATGCAACCAAAACTTTGCCATTTGTGTGGTGTGGCTTCTTGTCTCCTCTGTGCAGTGGTGGCTTCTTGTCTCATCTGGGAGCTGGTACACATTGGTACCACAATGGGGTACAGCTGAATGGACCATGTGAGCACTCCCACCAGTATGGGTACCACTAAACCCCTGCTTCCCCCGTGCAGCAATGCCCGTCCCAAGCACGGAGCAGGGCTGCCCCTGCTACCCATTCCAGCAGTCTTTTGCCCCAGACTTGGGTGGGTCGTTTGCGGTTGCGGGGTGCCCCACGTCCCCCGCTGGCAAGCCCGTGTGTGCCCTGGACTACACCAACTGCAGCGCAACGATTGAGCCGGGCACAGAAAGCGGCTGCCTAGGTCAGTGGCGTGCGCACCTTAAACCCTAAACCCTAGAAAGCGGCTGCCTAGGTTGGTGGCGTGCACACCCTAAACTCTACACCCTAGAAAGTGACTGCCTAGGTCAGTGACATGCGCACCCTAAACCCTACACCCTAGAAAGCGGCTGCCTTGGTCAGTGGCTGTGCACATGCACGCAGGGCAACTGTGTAAGGGTTCTCTGCGGCACCGCCAGGGGGTATGTACCTTATTAACAAGTGCCT
Organism: Heterotrichella gracilis; assembly: GCA_032358255.1. Lineage (NCBI taxonomy): Eukaryota > Xanthophyceae > Tribonematales > Xanthonemataceae > Heterotrichella > Heterotrichella gracilis. The sequence goes on from JAULBX010027163.1 coordinate 22,302, forward strand.
GCCATGCTGCTGTGCAGGCCAGGAGCTGCTCTGCACCCTGGAAGCCTACACCAAGCAAAACGTCTCCCTGGGGACTTGGCAGGTGGCAGGTGACGTCGCCTCCCAAGACCAATACTTTGTGTATGACTACTTCCACAAGAAGGTGCGTTACAGGGTTTAGGGTCTGGTTTAGGGTTTGTTGGGTGCGCTGGTGACGTCGCCTCTTAAGACCAGTACTTTGTGTAGGACTATTTCCACAAGAAGGTGCGCTCTAGGGTCAAGGGTCTGGTTGAGGGTTTGTCAGGTGCGCTGGTAGCACGAAACAGTGTCAGACAAGCCTTGGCTCTATAATCCCTAAACCTGCACCCTACACACCTCGCAGGCATGGTGCAGAGCTCCTCCACTGCAGTGTCCTCGTGGTGTCCCAACCCCCTAAACCCTCAACCCCTCAAAAGCCCTCAACCGCAGCCCCTAAACCCTCAAAAACGCCTCGCAGGCGTGGCGCAACAACGTGGCCGGCTTCTCCTTCCAGTGCACCTGCCCAGCGGGCCAGGTGGAACGGTGCAAGACAACCCTGTCTGGCTCGATGCTGGTGCAGACCTCGCACTCTGACACCGCCAACATCACCCAGGTCTACGCGTCCGCGGGGGGCCTCACCAAGTGCGCCACCCAAAAGTGCTGGTTCGACACCTTCCCCAGCTTGGTCCCCAAGAACTCGGGCTTTGGGGTCAACCTGCGCCAGCCTGGCACGGGGGAGGACGGTGAGGAAAAATAAATAAATAGTAATAAGAGTCATGTAGGTTACGCAAACTGCAGACAACTCAGGCTTTTGGCTTAACCTGCGCCAGCCTGCCACGGGTGGAGGAAGGTGGGAAGAGTAAGTAGACAAAGAAGAAAACGCGGGAAAAGAAAACAATTTACAAGATCACCAATAGCAAACAATACCCATCACCATCTTCATACCTGTTTCCCGCAACCTGTGTGCTCAGATACAACACCTCACCCCACACCCTCTCCACCCCCACCACCGGCGTCCAACTCACCTGCTGTGTGTGTGCAGCTGCGGCCCTGGCCTGCGCCCTGTACGCCTGCAGCGGGCGGGATGCCAGCGGGTCCTGCAGCAGCTGGGTGTCTTTCTACATGGAGCAGCAGCCCCTGCAGCAGATATTTGTGGACCTGCAGGTGGCGCAGGTGGGTTGGGGGGTTGGGCCAGGGGTAACGTGATTGCGACTGCAGCTGAGCCCCTGTAAATCATCGGCAGCCTCTAGCCGCGCTGCCTGGCCTGCGAGTGCACCATGTCCCAGAACTGTTTCATCCAAATCAACACACTGTTACACATGCACTTGTTATTGGCCATTTTCACTGCTGTGAAAACCGTACAATTTGCAACTGCAGCTGTAGCTTGCCCCCCTAGTAAATTGGATATTCCTGCGCAGGTGAATATCGGGGGTCTTCAGTCCATCCGCCTGGCCTGCGATTGCACCATGACCCAGGACTGCTATGGGGAGATGCAGGACACAACCCTGGGACTGTACAGCATCCCCGCGGACCAGATAAACTCCTCCTCCCAGGGAGCGTCGGAGTACTACTCCACCAAGGTCACCAGCGATGACTGCGGAACCTACAGGTGGGGGTGGGCGAAGGGGTGTGGAGTTTGGTGGATTACCAATCTACATGTATTTGTGAAAAATCCAGAATCAAAGAAACAACACTGTAATAAATACAAAATTAGCTAGCTTCGAAACTCATAACTATGACCAAAACGAAGTGCACCGCCCGCTCCTACCCACAGGGCATATGGCGGCAGCTTCTTCGGCCTGTTTGGTGTTATTAATAATAATCCAATTAAAAAACCAAGCACAAAAGTCTGTATGCCCACTCCTGCTCACAGGGCGTATGGCGGCAGCTTCTTCGGCCTGTGTGGTGTGGGGTCAAGCAGCGCCGCTGTTGCAAGCTGACTGCACACCTGGCTGCGCACCTGGCTAGATGCATATATATTTTTAAACAAAAACACAAAACACAAACTTTACAAGATATACTCAGGGCATTCCAAGCTGAAAACGGCAACAATAACTAAATACTGTCTGCCTGCCCCTGCTCACAGGGCGTATGGCGGCAGCTTCTTCGGCCTGTTTGGTGTGGGGTCCAGCAGCGCGGGAGCGACCGCTGGCTCCTCCTGGTGCAACCTCACAGTGGCCCTCAACGCCACCAATAGGGGGGGGCTCACCACCGTGGGGTTCCTACCCAATGGGACGCTGTTCACAGGTGCGCCAGCGGCTTCGACTGCATCTTTCCTTTGCCTGACCTGAACCCTAGGGTTTCCTCTGTCTGGCAACCATCATTGCACCCCCTGCACTGTGCCGAAAGGGCACCAGCTTGTGCTGGACCACCCTCTCTCCCCCTGCAGGGCCCAGCTGCCCCCCCCACCCATTTCGCATGCGTCAGCACCTGCCCAGCAATGCAGATCCATACCCAACCTGCAACCTGCGACCTGTAAAACCTTCAGTATTTCACATTTTGCCGGTTTTATTCGTGCCTGCCCTGCAGCCTAACACCCATTTCCGCATCTCCTACGCGCAGGCATCACCTCCCCGCCCCCCTCCCTAGCCAGCCAAATCTCAGCCAACCCCCCGCCCCCCGCCCCACCGCTCGTTGTTGCTGGCGGCGGCAGCAGCAGCACCACCATCATCATCGTGGGGGTGGTGATCGGGGTGGTGGCTGTGCTTGCCTGCGGGGTGGCCCTGTGGCTGTGGCTGCGCAGAAATCGCAACCCCCCCTCCGATACCGAGAAAACCCTCCCAGATTACTCCGAGCTTCCCCCCTTGAACCCCGCCTACAGCCACAGGTGAGGGTCTTGAAGCCTTGCCTGTTCAAGGTTCAGGGTTGAGGTTTTGGGTCGGGGCAGACCGGGTTGGGACCAGCAAGGTTTGCTGCTGCCTCTGGCTGGATTGAATGCAAGTCACGTACATATGTAATACAAAGTATCCATGCTGCATGTGAGCTACCCCTATTCATGTGGAAGGTGCGTAGCATCATCGATCCTCACTTGCAATCTACACGGACGACCAACGAACTGCTGCCACATGTCCCTACTAGGCTTTCCCTCAAACCCTCAAAACCCTAAACCCCATCTTCCCGCTGCCACAGCTCCCTGCCAATGTGACTTCTAGGGTTTCCCTCAAACCCTCAAACCCTCAAAACCCTAAACCCCGTTGCCCCACTACCACAGCTCCATGCCCAAGTCAGCAAGCTCGAGCTCCCTCACCGACCCCCGCACAGCCGGCGCCAGCAACCCCTCGGCCATCGTGGCGGTGATGGGCTCCTCCTTCCCCCTGGGCCCCACCCCCCTCCAAATGTACAACATTGAGGAGCACCCCGCCATGCCTGAGGCCCCCACCGCCTTCAGGGGCACCTCGGTGGGGGGTGGGGTCTCCACATGGCGGCCGGGGTTGCTGAATCTGATGGCGCCTGCACCGAACCACCCTCCCGCGCCGCCGGTGACGCGGCGGGACTCGTTGGGGCGCGACGGCAGCAGCAAGTACATGGCTTTCTTTGCATTTTTCATTATCTTCTTTGATTTTACCTTTGCTTTCAGGAGGTTTCCTTTGCGTTTTTCATCACTTGTGTAGTTTTACTTTGGTTTCAGGATCACACTACTTCACCACAAACATGTACAAAGTGGCATAAGTAGTTGAGTGCTCGGCTTCAGCGGCACCTGGGATGGAGTAGGAAAATGGGACACAAAATGGGACATACGATATATGCCATCATCTAGAGCAAACCGCTCTTGAATTGGGTAAAATCAAAAGTTTCACAGTGAAGACAGGAAACCATTTAACCTGGTTTTTTCCCCCAGGTCTGTCGAGAGTGCAAACACTCGGGCAAGTGACAGCTTGCAGCAGCTGCCGCGCCTGCTGGGGTCGGATAGTGAGGGGTCGGACGAGGAGGATGCGCATGTGGGCAAGAGCGGGTTCAACGCCATCATCCACCTGCTGGGCCCACAGGTGCGCTGTTCAGGGTTTGGGGTGCAGGGTGTAGGGTGTAGGGTTCAATGCCATCATCCACCTGCTGGGTTCACAGCGCGCTGTGTAGGGTTTAGGGTGTAGGATTTAGGATTTAGGTGTTAAAATCACGTATGGTTATTCATATGTATGTTAAAATGAATCCCAATCAACGTTTTAATTTGGTGTCTGCCTTCCGGTACTGCAGCCAGATCAGCATCTATGACTTTATTATAAATTTATGGACTATTTGAGGCTCCGCAGGTGGCGCAGCAGACCAGCCCTTTATCTACACTTACATTTTCGAAATCTTAAATCAGGCGTGAATTATAGCAATGACATTTGGCGTCGCAGGTGGCGGCGCGCATTGAGGCGGAGGCCGCGCAGCAGACCAAGAGGAAGAACAGCCTGGAGGCCGCAGACGCCGCCGGTGGGGGGGCCGCCAACGCCGCCAACCGCGGCCTGGTTCTCAGCTCAATCCTGCGCCGCAACTCGGAGCCCTCCAACGAGCCCGGCAGCGCCACTGGGCAGGAAGGGCTGCGCCTGACCATGCTGCAGTCCTCGCTGGCCCAGATCTTGAGCAATGGGGACTGGCGGGGACATTTGCTGAAGGCGGAGGACATTGAGGTCATTTTGAACCCTGATGGGACTGAGAAGCTGCTGGGGTCGGGCACCTTTGGGAAGGTACGTTGGAGGGTTGTTGTTAGGGTTTTCTGGAGGGTTTTTGCTAGGATTTTCTCGAGGGTTTATGCAAGGGTGGGTGCAGTGACCATGCATCATGATGGGAGCGAGCTGCTGCAAGGTTCGGTTGCCTTCGAAAAGTAGGCGAGCGTTTAGTGTGGGGTTTCCCCCTCCAGGGTTTCGATTTTGTGGTACCACCCAAAGATTTGTGGCCCTGTTGCTCTCCATCACACACACACACACTCCCAATCATCCCCCACCCATACCGCAGGTCTACAAGGCGCTGCTGAACGGCAAGATCCCCGCGGCAGTCAAAGTAATGGAGGGCGAGGACGAGGAGCAGTGCGAGTCTTTCCTGAATGAGGTGGCCATCCTGCGCTCCATGCAGAGCCCCTACGTGGTCCAGTTTATGGGGGTGGGGGTGGATGTGAGCCACAGGATCATGCTGGTGACAGAGTTTATGAGCGGGGGGGATCTGCTCAAGGCGATTGAGCGGGGGGCGGTGACGTGGAACACCAGGTGGGTGGAGTGCGGTGGGGTAGGGCGTGGGGAGGGGGTGGCTGAGGTGGTGGTGGGATGAGGGGGTTTGGCATGGAGTGGGGAGCGGCAATCTGGTGGGGCTTGCTGCTTGACAAGCACTGTTCCTCAATTGTTGGGCTTCTTCTTCTCAATATACGCTCTTTTTTTTTCGTGGCGCGTGGTTCATTTTTTGTATTTTGTTTCTCAGTAGAGCTTCCTTCTGCATTGTGCTTGCTGCGTGCGCATCATAAAAGCAAGCAGCAACATAATATAAGCCTGCCCAAAAGCACAAGGAAATGCACTGCTCCCTGATTGGGTACTCTGTTTGCAGGGGTCGCAAGATTGCAATGGACGTGGCGCTGGGCCTGCACTTCCTGCACTCCCGCAAGGTCATCCATTTCGACATGAAGTCCTCCAACATCCTGCTCAACGCACAGGCGAACGCAAAGATCGCTGATGTGGGGCTGGCCAAGGTGAGAAATGTCATGAACCCGTTTTGTCGCCAGGATGCGTATGTGCACAAACCCTTGCTTGTGGTTGAAAGAGTTGGCTAGCATCTCCTGGGGCTGAGTTGCAAGCACTCACATGTGGTCTGCATGCATTTGAAAGCTGCGTTCCATGGCCCTCGTTGAAACCCTTGCTCGCTGACGTGGGCTGGCCAAGGTGAGGGGCAAGGGGCCGCCTTCGTCACTATCAGATACATGATGCTATAGAACCAACAACAACCCTGTTGAAATCAACTACAGCGTGTTGGATACACTACATGAAACCCTTGCTGCAACTCTGCATACGCTCTGTTGAAACCCTGCAACCCTGGTTGTCCCTCCCGCAGTGAGCCAGCACACTTTGCACCACGGGGCGCCCTTGGCACCATCAGCTACAATACCACGAAACCCCCGGCCGACACTCTATAAAGCCCATTGAAAACCCTATGGAAACCCCGTGAAACCCTTGCTGCAACCCTGCAGAAGCTCTGTGAAAACCCAATAAACCTGCTTGCCCCTCCCCGCAGGTGAGCCAGCACACCCGCACCATGGGCGCCTTTGGCACCCTCAGCTATATGGCGTTATGGAACCCTACAAAAACCCTATAAAACCCTTGGAGCCCTTGCTAGACCCCAACATGACCCCCGTTAAACCCTTGCTGTTGCCACCCCGCAGGTGAGCCAGCACACGCGCACCATGGGCGCCTTTGGCACGCTGAGCTACATGGCGCCTGAGCTGTTTGACCAACACATGTGCGATGAGAAGGTGGACATCTACTCCTACGGGGTCATCCTGTGGGAGATGTGCACGGGGGAGCGCGCCATGAAGGGCAACATGCGGCGCCCTAGGTGGGTAAGATGAGACTCGATATCCCTTGGCGGGTGGTGTAGCCCTACACATCTGGGTGCAATATGTGGTCTAGGATTGGCATGCGCCCCTCGGGGTTGCATCCCCGTTAGCGCACCACCTCCAAACCCTGTGCAGGCCCCAGGCCTCCCAACCCGTCCGTCACTCTATCCAAGCGCTCCCCTTGCCACAAAACCCTACCCCAGGGTTTTCTCCTTGTAGTTTGCGTGCCTGCAAGAAAACCCTTGCAGATTGCCCCCCTGCTCCAAAACCCGCCCCCAAACCCTTGCGTAGGGTCCCCGAGGAGTGCTCCGATGGTGTCATCCTCCTCATCCACCGCTGCATGTCTCGGGATCCCGGGGATAGACCGCCTGCCGGGGAGATCATCGAGGAACTGGAGAAGCTGCCCAAGCCGGTGAGTATAGTACAAATTCGTTAATTTTTCTCAAATTGCCGAAGTAAAAGAAGCACAAATACACGCAAAAGGTGATGTAGGATGATAGTATTAATCATCTGAGGAACTGTTTACCATATCAGTATATGGATGTACCCCTGCCGCTGCCCACTTGCGCACAGTTACCCACGCCATCCACACCCACATGCGCACAGCCACGCACATGCTTCCCTGGTTGCTGGCTGCTTGTGTCTTGACCGTGTGTGTGTGCGGTGGTTGTGCAGATTTCCAAGAGCAGCCGCACCCTGAGCACCACTGACATGACAGCTGCTGAGGTGGCACTGGTCAGGAGGACAGCACAGAACCTAGGTGCGCAAACCCTACACCCTAAACCCATGCACCCTTAACAATACACCCTGCCATTGACGTGGTTACTGAGCACTGTGTGGTTACCCGTGCGCTTTGCCACGTCATCACTGCCATCTGCAAGCGCTGCGTGGTTAGTGTGGGTACTCTGGGGCAGCACCGCATGCAAGGTGGCCGGGGTTACATGAAACGTTTCTTTTTCTGTTTTATATATATTTTAAGACTGAAGTAAACTAGTCCCTTGTCAACCCTTCCACGCCCTACCAAACCCCGTCGCTCCCGTTTCCACAGGGGCGCGCCAGCAGCAGGCCTCCCCCAAGGAATCCACCACCACCACCTCCACCACCACCGCATCCACCCCCTTTGCGGCAGCAGCCACCGCCGCAGCAGCGGGCGCCTCCACCGCCTCCCTGCGCCCCCGCCACACCTCCATCTTTGCCCAGTTCCGGTCGTCCTCGCTCAAGGAAACCGACAGCCCCAGCCAATGGCCTGGCTTCCCAGTACAGGTGGGCACAGGAGAAATGCAACCTCCTCGTTGTGCAAAGTGCTCTTTCTGACCCAGCTTGCCTGGTCAAGGACAGGCTGCGTTTTCCTTTCTTCGATGTACATGTAATACCCGCTGATCACGGTTATTGCAAGCTCCAGTAATGGGGAAGGCAAACAGCCAAAACAGTTATGTACATGTGTATTTAGTAGAAATGTCAGTTTGAGATTCATTAAAAAAAATATTTATGTATTTTTACGAGCGCGGTGTGCTGGCGGCCACACAGCGCAGGGGCGCAACTGTCATTACTTCTGATTTTTATTCACGTGTTAATTATGGAATTATTCCTGCATTTCCTACAGGTGGGCACCCCCAAGGCGGCTGAAGCACCCGTAGCGGCAACCACATCGACCTCCACTGATGCAGCCACCTATGCATCCTCCACCCCACCCTCCACAGACACTCCCACCCCCCACTCCTTCTCAGCCCCCACCTCCCCAGCGGGGGTAGCCCCGCTGGGTACCAGCGCAGTCCCCGCCCCCAGCCCCCCCTCCTTCACAAACATGGTTCTGCCTAGCTCGACTGCGGCAGCAGCAGCGGCGGTAGCCACAGCAAGCGGTGGGGATTCCACCCCCGTCCCCGGGGGTGGCCCCATCCCAGGGGGTGTGGTGGGTGCCAAGGAGGGGAGGCCGTCTGGGGATGCGCACCGGTCCAGCTCTCCCAAGAAATCCTGGTTTGGCGCAAAGTTCCTGAAAACGGGCGGCGACTCCAACAGGAGCTCTATGGATCGGAAAGCATCCATGGATCGCAAGCTGTCCTTCACCAGGTACGGCGACTGCTGATATAAATCGGTGTGCATGCGTGCACTGTCTTAAACCTGACTGGATATGTACACAGTACATGCAGCGCTCTTGTCATGGCACATTGTGGACAAAGGCTGGTGAAGGAGAGGTAATTAGCCAGTCACACTTGCACAAATGGATTCCAAGCCAAGCCCGGTGTATGCCACACCAGTGTGGTCGAGGTCGATCAAGTCAACGCACCTTTATGAACCCTGCATAGGTTACCTGCGTGGATGCCTCGATTGTTTTATTCCTTTTCCTCTGACTGTGGCCACATTCTCTGCTGCACCAGGCGGCAAAGCAGCGACAAGGGTATGGCCATGGAGCGGAGGGTATCCTTCGGCCGGCGATCCAGCTCGGACAAGGCCCTGGTCTACGAGCGCTCCTCGCTCTCCAAGCGCCTCAGCGGGGGAGGGTCAGGGTCACTCCCCCTGGACCCAGACACCTCTGCCACGGACGGGGATGGGGAGCAGTCCCAGGGGATGATGACGCGGCTGAAGAAGATGCTGACGCGGGACAAAGGCAGCGGGCACTTGAGTCCCACGGGGAGCCTGGGCCAGCCCTCGGGATCCCTGCCGGCGAGGGTGGGCACCGGGGATCAGGCTGGGGATGGGCTTGGCAGCAGCCAGCGTCCCAAGGCCCAGCCTCCGCAGCCCAATGGGGAGGCTGCGCCACCCATCTATGCACCCCTGCCGCTGCACCTCAATCAGCCGCAGCCCACACACCAGCAGCCGCAACCAGCTGGGGATGGGCAAGGGGACGCGCATCCCCAGCCTGATCCCCAGCTTGGACATGAGCTCCCGCATCACCATGCCGAACCCGCAGACCCACAGGAGCAGCCTGATGCGCAGCCTGGGCCTGCAGCGGGGGTGCAATGTGGTCCGGAGAGTGCGCCTTGGCAGGCGCACCATGACCCGGAATGCGCGCCTCCCCGACCTGCAAAGTGACCCAGAATTTGGCCCCTCAAGGGGCGCCGCGCCATGACCTCACCCGCGAGCCCTGCAGCCCCACTCACCGGCACTCAGCCGCCCATGGCGCCAGATCAGCGGCCATGCAGCAGTCCCCGTGTGATGGCCCTGGCGTGGTCCATGGCGCCAGATGACATATTCCTTGCCTGTGGGGGTCGGCACTTGCAACACACACCATTGCAATGCCAGTTGCCAACAATAATGCAGCTGCGAGAACAACCTAGTCCACCGACCCGATCCAGGTCATGTTGGTGTATGCTGCCTTGCAGCACAGATTATTATTTTTCTTTGCTATTCATTTCAAACTGAAGACTTCAACACTTAGTGCGATTCACTGGAACTCAGAATGGTCGGCCAATTGTCAATGAGTGACCATGGTCTCCTGTGTGAGTATGTCTTTTTGGCAGAATGACACAATGCTAGTTGTGTTGCAGCATTGTTTGAAATATGTGTAGTATAGCGTATCTTTGCAGGACCCATGTGCATGGAATATGTTCACATGGAATATGTTCACCCCTTCATTTTTTGGTGGAAGACGTAGGCGTCTGTTTCCTATACTTATTATAGCTACATCTAATTAAGCTGCATCCCTTGGTGTGGATTTGGATTACCTAATGAGCTACTTTGCAAGCGTTCTGATGTATGATGGCTTCCTTTATCCCTAAAAAATGACCTTCAAGTTGTACACGCGCTGCCCAAATAGTTGAATTTGTGCAATTGCCACCGCAAGGAACGCTGTGTTGTTGTAGCTGTTCAGCTTGTGCACCAGGACAGCATCTTTTTTGAAGGAACTTTCAAAGTGTACATCGATGATTCATGCATGATGCCATTCGCCAGCGCAACGCAACACGTTGCTTGATGTCAACACACGCTGAGCAGCTGCTCAGCGCATCACAAACGTTGGGATCACAATAGGGTTTCCAGTCTGACTGACTCAGTGGCACTGCATCCCTTCACTGACGGTTTGCTATAAAGATTCTATTGCTCATCCGCATTGCCTTGCTATTGCCAGTGCTAATACCCAAAGCATTCCTCATTACTAATGCGGAATGCTTTGGGTATTAGCACTGGCAATACTGCGTAGCAGTGTTGTAAAAATTTAATTCATTAATCAAGCTGTGAGGCACCGTCACGGTGCTGGCAGCAGCAGGCACTGGCAGTGTGTGGCAGCCGCTGGCAGCCTAATATTTTGGACGACGAGGATTCAATTCGGGTTGTGAGTGCACACATAAATGATACGCATAATCATTGCTGGATTTATGCTGTGGCATAATTTGATAAGTTGCGCAGCACTGTGTTATACTGAGCTATCGTCAGTGTACATAATGTCATTGACAACCCACTAGGGTCAATAGTACTGGTGGACCACGGAGGCAGCGCTGCATGTCAGTTGGTATGTTTTTACAATATTCTGAAGGTAGAATACATATATCAAGTGCATTTCCCATATATGCACACTTCCTGGGTGACCATACAGTTTGCAAATCAGCTTGTGGAAACAGTGACTGCCAAAATGTTGGCGCTTGTTAGTTTCGCTGCTGCTTGCCAATAAAATCATCAAAAGCAAATCGGTATCAAAATCATCTCAATCTTGCACACTCTCCTGTTATAGCATAAAACCATCACTCCTATCTCAAACTCTTCTCCCAAACTCTTGCTGATAATAATAATAATATCACTTTTCAAACGTTCTTGACCCGATGTGGCACAGAAACTTGCCACACTCAATCATTTGCCAGCAAAAGTTAAGGTGCATGGCCTCAGGCACCCACAGCTGCGAAAAATAGTCAGTTATGAACAGAAAATCAAACAAGCATATTGTATGCTAGCAGCGGTGGTTCTGCCATTTCTGGCAAACAAAAACATCATATGGCTGACAATAACTCTGCAAACATTCCACTCAACTTCCTGCAACTGAGAGATAACCACCTACTTCTCCTCAACAAACTTGCCAGAGCCCTCGTTGACCGCAGCAAACAGGGTGAAGATGATGAAGAACAGCAGCAGGGGCTCAGCCTCGTTGAGAGGGATGCCCGTCTCAAACCCAACCTGGGCCAGAGGGCCCTTGCTGGTGAGGGCCTCACCAATCAGGGAGGCGGCAAAGCCCAGCTGCGCCACGCGCCCCACAAACAGCTCGTTGGCCTTGGTGAAGCCGAACCCGGTGATGCCGAAGAACTCCTTGGGGGAGAAGATGTTGACCTTGGGGTCCTGGAGGGCGCCCTTGGGGCGGGCGGTGAGCTCCTCCTCGTCCGGCACAAACTTGCCCTTGGCGGGCAGGAAGGCAGCCAGGAGGTTGAAGCCGATGAGGAACAGGATCAGGCCGTCCACGTCCTGGAGGGGGAGCCCAGTCTCAAAGCCCAGCTGGGCGATGGCGCCCTTGCCGGTCAGGATCTGCGGGGGGGGGAGGGAGCTGGGTGAGGGCACTGGCAGGAGGGAAAGGTGTGTATCATGTGATACTTTCTGCAGTGTTAGGTGGCGCCACCCATACCACAGGAATACACCAGTGGCACCGTGTAAAGCAGAGAGGCAGAGTCTGAGCGTAGATAGTGGCTCAGGAACATCACAGGAATAACACATTAGCAAGCACAATCAGTGCATTCAACCAGAGATCACAGAGAGGCAACTCAGGACAAGCAGGGCCGTCAGGCAGGTAGGGTTGTACAACATACCTCGCCGATGATGTTGGAGGCAAAGCCAAGCATGGCCAGGCGCCCAACGAACAGCTCGTTGCTCTTGGTGAACCCTAGGGTGACTGTGTTGCCCCCAAGCTTGAACTGCTGGGCGGGGATGTCCTTGCCAGCCACCAGCACAGGCTTCTGCACCACAGGAATGGAGGCTGTTAGTAGCTGCTGGGCTGTGGAAAGTTGTGCTAGCAGTTTAAAGTGGGGTTGTAGTGTCCAAGACGCAGGCACACACCTGTTGCCAAGAGTGATGGCGGCAACAGAAGCACACCCCTGTTATGTGGTTACTAGAGCAAGATGGCGGCAAACGTGCGTATGAGCAGAGGCAGGGGTGGTAGGCTAGCAACCTAAGTAGGTCACGACACTACACAGCGTAAGGCTACCACCGTACGAGGTTGGCGGGCATCACCAAGACCTAGTTGGTGGGTTGAGGTGCCGGTGTGACGTAGTCGCTGAGAGCAATGCAGCCACAATCGATGGTCACGCTGTGGTCACTATCAAGACGAGATGGGCGACGAGCCACAGCTAATACACTGGCATCGAGCTCGCACTGCAAGCAACCCAATCTGCTGGTTGAACGAACGAGCGTTGGTAGCATGGCTAGACGTTGACTGAGTACCGCTAGATGCCGACCCATCGCCCAGATCACGCACTGTCACGAGTGGTCTGAAATGCACTCTAAATGCACGCGTTGTGAGCACCCAAAATGTGCGTTGCATACCTTGCCGTTGGAGGAAGCGGTCTTCTTTGGGGCAACGGTCTTCTTGCCCTTGTCGGTCCTGAAGATGGCAACCACGCTGCGCACAGCCTGGGGAACCTGGGTGCGGCGGGGGGCAGCGATAAGCTGCTTGCCCAGGAAGGAAGAAGACATGAGCTGGGACTGCATGGTTGCTAGGTGTGGGTGGTGGGGGGCAACAGGAGGTTTTGCGAGACAAAAGTGGGAGGAATGGAGTTGTGGTGTTGGGTTTGGGAATAAGTACGAGTGCCGCTGAAGTGCCGTTTGAGGTTTGTGGGTTTGGGCTTTGTACGTGTGAGGCTGTGGCTGTGAACAGCGGGGGGGGGTGGGGGCGGTGATACGTAACGCTTTTTGCACCAATGGAAGCTGGGGCTGTCCTTGCAAGTAGAAAAGGTGCATCAAAAGGTGGAAGCTGCAAAGTTGGAACAGCGATTGTTACGTCATATGTTTGCTTGGGATTCAATCTGGGGTTGAGGTGGATCCGAGATATCTCCCGGGACGCTGGTGGGCCACACAAGTATTTGCAAGACAGATGTGGCAGCGCGAGGGGTCAGAGCCTCTCACGCCCACACGTTGCTGACATCAGGGTTTTGGCCCGCCCCTGGTGACAGTGCGGAGGGTGCACTAGGCCCTGCCCTGGAATGGTCTGGACTCAACTAGCACAGTCAACCGAGACTGCTCCTGACAGCTCCAGTAAAAAGCAAGTAACATGGGCTGCAAGATTCTTGATGCCTGTAAGGTGAAGGGCTCCAGTAACTAGTGGACGCACATGCGCCTGGCATCAAACCATGGCAAATGATGCTGTGAAACTCTTGTTTGGACACCTGCACTCAACATACTATCAAGACCGTACTCGTGGCTGGGGCCATATTATAGAGCGTAATGCCAACCCGTATAATCTTCCTCTGTGGTGGACTTGTGTCACACTAATCCCATCCTTGCCAGTCAGGATGGTTGCAAAAAAATCAGCAGGCCAAACCCCTTGCAAAAATCGTTGTAAGTTATGAGTCTGCCATCCACTTTAAACCCGGTGCCGCTGACCTAACCCAAATTAGAAAATGAGATGCCCGTCACAAGCCCATCACATCCTGCAATGCTAGCTAAAAAACGAAGCGCAATGCAATCTGCTGAACAAAATGTATGAAGTGTGCCCTATTGCTCCATCGTGCATCTGGCAGCCTGTGCACCTGCAGGTCACGCGATCATCGATGCCCTCCAACCACACAAGTGCACGTTGTGCAACTGACCAACTGAACTGGAGCACCCTGACGAAGAGAGTGCCAGGCATGCTGAACTCAGCTCGCAAAAAATATTCCTTAGCATCTGCCAGCATTACTGTTGCAACCACGCGAGCACATTTTTTACCACCCATGCCCCATATGCTGCCGCGATGCGCACTGTTGGGGTGGCAAACCCATCACACCGCCCCCGTGAGCAGGATACCCCCATTTGCCATGCTGCTAGCCCTGCGCATTTGCGCAGCCATGCCTGAGCTGCTGGCACGACTGGGTGGCGGCAGGCCTGCGCCACGGTCCGATGACAGGTCAGTGCCGCTGATCATGCGCAGTGCCGACGAGTCTGATTGGGTGCGCTGGCGCAACCCTGCCACAGGGTCGGCCTCCTCGCCTCCCAGTAGCCCCTCCAGCCCTTGCACGCCCTGCAGCAGCAGGTGCCAGTAGGGTAAATAATCAATTATTTTAAATAATTGAATAATTCAAGTAATTATTTTGTGTGGACAAGATTATGAGACGCGGAGGTCGGCTGTGCCTACCGCACATAAAATGCGGAGAGTAGCAAAACCAGCATGCACATGCAAATGGCCATTAATTGGCCATTCAAAGATAACACACGGGGGCTGAAATCGCACTGCTGTGCATGAACGCTTCTCGCACACTGGAGGGGCATGCAGTGCCTCACCTGAAGGCGGCTAGCAGGCGGGCTTTGCTTGACATACTGCTGCAGCTGGCGCATGGAGCCCAGCCGCTGGCCTGAGGTCTGCACGATCTCACCGATCACGCTGCAGAGGAGGAAGATGCCCTGGTTGGTGTACGCTGTCTGCTGGGCAATGTCATCCAAGTTGACCTGAATCTCGTCCACAGTCTCCCGCACCTACACAGATGGCAAGGCTGTCAACGAGGTTATCAGAAGTAAATGATTAACACGGCAGGAGAGCGAGGCTGTTGATGCATTTAACACTATCCTTGCAGGATGCTCCAGCGTTGCAGGCGATGGTGCAGCAGCATGGTGGCAGAGCGCGCTGCAGGAGCCATGCAATCTACTGGGATGATAGCGTTGAAGGTGCAGCATGCACGATCCCTGACCTGCAAATACATGCGTGCCCAATGCGGGATGACATCATCCAACAATTACCACATGCACTTGTGTATTCACAATCCGTTGCCAACTGCCCGAACTGCAACCCTCTGTCAGCAAGGTCCCCCTTAATGTATGTATCCGTTCCGCCCCTGGGTTCCCCATGATATCTCCCCCACCCCACCGCCCCCCTTGATTCATGGAGCGCACCCTGCCAACTTCGTCCCGGGTGTCCTCCACGTCCCTGCCAACATCAGACATCTGGCCCATCAGCTCCTCCTGCTTTGCCATTGCCTCGTCCTGCTTCGCACTTAAGTTGCGTATTTGCTGCTGCAAGATTGCTTTGATACTCGCTAGTCGCGTGGACAGCCCGTCAAGCCCTGCCAGTGCCAAGGTCGTTCAGTGTCCTGTTGTCTCAACAACAGGTGCAACAGCAAACCCAGTGGGTCAAAAGAGTTTGTAAGGCCCACCTGTGGTCACTTGGTTGATGCTGCTTTTCAGAGAGGCCCTTGTGACGTACATCATGTCTTGCAGTGTCCACCCCTTGACAAACCTCAGATACAAGATGCCTGCCCCGGCTGCAGCAGAGGTGTACATCAGAAGGCTGTACCCCCTGCGGTGACAGGTTTGTAGGTCAGTTGTATCCAATTTTTCCGCGAAGGGCACCACACAGTGAGGCAGTTGCACTGGTAACACAGGGTATGAAGCAGGGCTCGTTGGACCTTACCCGCTGCTGCCTTGCACAACAGTGACGTTAGATGGCCTCTTGTTCACGTCCTTTGACAATTGCTCGACCTACAAGGGCAAGGTGGTGAGCTGGGGTCACACTGAAGCAGCCAGAAGCACCAAGGCAGCTGCCCCTACCATCTTGTATAAGGAGTCGAGATCCCCATCCCTGACCGCTGTAGAGCTCTGGCTGACAACACGGCTTATGGTACGGTGCACATACTCCGGGGTTTGCGAGTAGATTCCAGCTCCAGTCAGCCCCGCTGCAGGCAAGGATAGTGTTAACACTGGAAGCCACAACCACATGGCTGCAACGTCACCACCTGTGCACGTACCTAAAGCGTATTTGCCCGCCATATCGCTGCAGCTAGTGCCAAGAAACACTGACCAAGCTGTCGTTTTCGCCTCGGTTTTCCTGTCTGTACTCCCTTGCGCCTACCACCCTATGGTGTATGGCTCACACCATCCCAGGAATATGCATGCATACAAAAAACCCCGGAACGAGTGTTTTGACAGGCTACAGACAGTGTAGCGTTCGTTGAAATTGTCTGCTCAACACGAGCTCAAGGCTTTGTCCGACTGAAAGACCTCTCGCCACGTTGACGAGTTTTTTGCGAAGTTGTTTCCGCTGCCGGAAGGCTGCACTTGTTTATCGCTGAACAGCGTGGAAAGGGAAGATGCCGTCACTACAAGGTGATCGATAACCGTAGCACTGCTGTTAAGTAAGCTGTTTTCAAAACAGTTTTGTATTCAGAACTGACTTTTTATCTACGACACCCTGCAGTCAACCCCCTATTCAGACCCCCCTGTAATACACACCAGCTGTGTTGCAGTTCCCAAACGCAGCAAAGGGAAACAACTTTGTCATTTATTGGGCATAAGCATGCACAAGCCTTTGTTCGCCAAAGTGTTCATACGAGTAGGACGGTCTGACCTGCATGCCCTGAAAGCGGAATATTTTGACATGCATGCATGCATCACATTAGGACTACGATCTTGTTCAATTCTTGTCTTTGTTGTCACCTTCTAGCAGTTTACATAGCTACGCGGTGTCATTGTGGTGGCTCAGCCTGCTGAGTTCCCCACATCAAGTTGGCATGGCACAATGGCAATGGCAGTCTTGACTTGATGCTCAGGGGTTGTTCGTGACAGCTGACTGACCTTGACACGGCAGAAGCATGGGATTGTTAGTAGTGAGTGTCTGAAGGGATGTCGTCCTGTGGTGTCCAGCCTGAAAGTACTGTTGCGGAGCTTCATGATGGGTGGCTACGTTGTGTAGAAGCCTGCGCCAGCTTGAGCAAGTGCGTTCAAGGTAAGTCCCTGGAGTTGCTTTCACGCAGTACAATATAGTCCCACCCGAGTACAAGACGTGTCTGGAAGACACTCGTTGAATACTGGCTTGCATTCCTTCTTGACTGGCTGAATAATCGCCACTGCCCAGGCTCCTCAGCATCCACCCTGAGCGAAACAGGAGTTGCTTCCATAGTGTGCACCATAGAGCACCTCCTCAGAGCAGCTGACAACCATAAGCTCCAGGCAGCTCAGCAGCTTGCAAGCATACAAGACCAGCTCCAAAGCAACCAGCGGCGCGCCCAGCTACTGTTTGAAGCTGCTCTGGTGGAGCCACTGGCAGGTGTGTGCCACAAGTGTCCTTCTGTTTGTTGCTGTGTCGAGCAAGCGCTTTTGGTCCAGATAATGCATGTCAAGTCCATGTCCCAAGCTGCCAGTGGCAATGACGACTGTGTTGATTTGCCCAGAAATAAGGCAGGCGTTGCAGAGACGCTTTGAGGAGTCAACGGTGTTGGTTGCTGAGCTCCATGGGCAGCTCAACTTGCTGCAGATACTTCAGACCTGCTAACCTGCAAGCAGGGGTACATAAATTGTCTTTTCCTTGCTTTTGCAACCATTTCTTGTTTTAGAAAGTTTTGAATATAATATTTAAAAGTTGTAATGTGCTTCCCACGTTTACTCCATTCGGATCGTGCACCATCTTGACAGTCGCAAGTGCCTTGAGTGAATAAGCCCATCGGATGGACAACAATACTCTAGAGCGTCACTGGATAAATATTTCGATGTGCAATGGGAGAATCCAAACTGCTGTGCACAGCCTGAACAGTCTGTGTATACAAGTTGCTTGGCATCTAGGGCATGCAGCCGCTGTGGCACAAGTTTTACACCTCGTGGCCAGGATCACTCTATACATCATGATGTTCTCCTGTCTACCGTGTATTTATAATACCATGATGGCTCCATTTTTGCTTCTGAAAGTATGCAGCCTTACGAGAACAGGGGGGGGAATACAACAACATAATGAGTGTAAGCAACACATTGGCAATCTATCGATGCGGTCAAGCTTTGCCATTCTTCTGTAGACAGCACTGTACAAAAGTGGATTTCCCTCATTGTAAATTACAGTTCATAGCAATGGGAACAGATCTGATCTGATTCAGGCACAACAGGCCACTGGCATGATCCTGTCGCCAATGTGTTGCTGCTGCAGACTGAGAACCAAGTACATTTTATAATATCGTGTTGCACAAAATTTGCCTTATTAGATTAGATTAAGTGCGGAATAATTTATTGTCTCTGGGTAAATTGTGAGCCTAATGGCCTGTGACCCCGGAGCTCACGGAAGCAATGTTGATGAAGCAGAGATGGAAATCAATCTTTGGTTATCAAAGGGACACCACCGGGTCCAGCCTGGCACGCTCCCCATACTAGGGCGTTGCCTACTAGGGCATGTCCCAGCCCGAGCTGCTGCACCTCAAAAGTATTATGTACACCCTGCTCCGACACAGGCAAAGTTTCTGAGCCTGCACCAGTCGACCCACCATCATGATAAGATGTGAATGGTGATTGCCGTACCCATTGCTGACTACAAATACAATGGGACCAAAAGAGATATCAGCTTGGCGAAAAGTTGGAAGCATTGAACCAGAAGAGAAAATTTGTGCAAAATTCAAAGCGCACGTGAAACCTTCCCATCCAGTGCAAAATTAATTGGTCGTAATGTAATGCGTACAGCCTCAGAGTCTGTCGATGACCAATCATCATCACCAATGGTTTGCACCCTGGCAGGGCCACAAACCAAGACAAGGCTCCAGGGGCTGGTTGTCTCGGTCAACCCACTGCCCCCGCGCCAGTGGCAGAGTTCGAAGGCTATTGCTGTCAATCACAGCACGCGCTCCAACTGCTTCCTGGGCGCGCTTCCCCCATTGTAATCAGTATCCATAGGATCGTTGTCCACATCTGCAGCGTCAAGATCGCCCAGCTGCACAAGCAAGCCAAAGGAGTCAGTGGGTTAAGCAGCTATGCCATAAAATATCCTGCATTGCACTGAGCCATTGGCAATATGTATGGACCAGACGCAGGCCTGCAACAGGTTCAGCAACTGGAAATGGTACCTTTGAACGCTTGCGGCTGCGTGGCGCAGTCTTTGCTGTCTTCCCCTTGCTGCCCTTGGTACCCTTGCCGCCACTCGCGTTCACCAGCAAACCTGTGCAGCGTTATACCAGACAGTGAGAATCTGGAATAAGGCTTACATGTGATTCACAGCAATTCCTTCAAGAACCTGACTCTATTATAAAATATTGTTACAGGGCTAAGAATTCACATTCATGGTCGATGATTTAGAGTTTGAATCAGTGTACCGTACAACCACGGACTCTAGCACAGTTACCTGACCCAGGCGTTGAGCCATCTGCATCTGCGCCAAGCGCTGCAGCGCGGCCCCGCTTCTTAGGCACAGGCGCATCCTCCGCGTAGTCGGACGTGTCGTTCTTCATCAGCTCCTTGAACTCCTGCAAAACATCCCACCAGTCATTGGGTGACAATACAGCTCACCAGTCATGGATGATCACAACAGTTCACCGGTCATGCCTGATCACAACAGCTCATCTGGCACAGTTATCTTCAAGGGATCATGCACCAGCCAGCATGAACTGGTTGGCAGCAGGATTTCTTGTAGGCAAGCAGGTGGAGTTGGGTGTGCAAATCTATCGCAAACCCCATCATTCCCCCAAGGCACCACCATACCTCGTACTGTGACCGGTAGCGAGAGGGATCATCGGGTATGGTGATGTCCAGCTTCTGCATTGGCAGGTTGATACCATTGTCGCGTGACACCACCAGGCGCTCCTCTGCTTTGCGCTTCTCCCCTGCAGGAACACCGCCGGTGGCTCAGCAGCTTGTGGGTACAGACCCACACACAGTCCAGGTGGTTTACATGCTTTCTTGTCCAATCAAGGTGCATGGCTGTAGTCATCATGGACATGGAGCGAAGATCTGCTCTGGATTACCATTGCATCTCAGCACTGGAGACCCCCAATTGGTTACATTTGACATGGTCCTTGTCCAGGGTTGAGGCATAGCAGTGCTAAATGCTAACAATAAACTCCTCAGCGTGATGCACACCATGCGCACACGATGGCAAGCCCACCTGTTGGCGCAAAGGCAGCTATTCGCTCCCCTGCCAACCCATACGCCTGGATGAGGTAGCGCTTCACCACCAGCAGCATGGACAGTACCAGTGACGCTTTGCACTCTGTCTTCTGCTCCGCAGCCGTCTTGGGTCGCCGCGATGATGAGGCAGGTTGGTGGGTGGCCTCGCCATTTGCACCACTGGTGGACGCAGGCTGATGCGCTGTGTCACCTGTCGGTGGCCCAGAGGCCTCCTGCAAAACAATGTGTATTAGCATGTGTGGTGATCGTGTCGCTACTGGAAGCTGGTCAGATGGAAGCCCTGTATGCATGTTTGGTCACCGCATGTGATGCACCGACAGTGTGCGCACGGGCAGAGGAGTAAATGCTGGATGACGCAGTAAAAGACGCCCACAATATATCTACCAGAACAAGCCTGATTCCTTCAGGGCGATGCAGCTTCAAAACCCTAAATGACTAACTAATGTTCAATGAAATTGGAGCGAGCTGAATGCGTTGGTGTAATGCGCAACCACAGCAACATGCAACCACCCGCAGGCGTTCCAAGAATTGCAGGGCGTTGCTGGCAAAAACAGCACACAACAATAAAATACCTGTGACTGCAGCGAGGATTTCATGGCATTCTGAACCAGATCTCCTCTGCGCGACACCAGTGTGTTGATGATGTGCAGCACTGCGAGAGGCTCATCCCCGCGCTTGTAAGGCAGCACCGCCAGCATGTGTGCGCAGAAGGCCAGCAGCCTGAACACAGCGTAGTTGGCAGTGGTGAAATGATTACGGGGTTCATGAGGATGGTTAGTGTTAGGATGAGCACTTCTCCTAGCGTCAGCACCACAGGGTCACAGTGCATTACCCTAGTCCCCACAGGGTTTAGCAGCCGAATTAACACCTGTACCTGGTCAACCTTTCAAATTGAACAAAATGCATTATCCAGCATCAATAATTGAGCTAACAATCATATTTGCAGCGCAACAGCTACTATGTTGCCCCACCCAAGGTCAGCAGTGGCCGCTTCACTGGTGTTCAGGCAGCTGGCCTTGTCAAAGCGGTGCACCAGGCTCTGCAGGAAGTCTATCTTGACGGTCCTGTTGGGCTGGATGATCGACGTGTACACGTCACTCAGGCCTCTGATGGTGGGCAGCGTCGCACCCATGCGCTGGTGGGTGTCGCCAGCCGCCACAGCAAGCTGCTGCTGGAACCTGTTTTCAGTCGGGAGAAAATATTATAGGTTACATGCATTCTGGCAATTGCCGCCAGATTAGCCGTCAGCCTTGCGTTGCCTTACATGCCCTGCACCAGCAAATATTGTCCTGACACTGCTTACACCATCACTGTGCTGGCACTTCAAACGCAGCTGAACCGTGCCACACAAGGTCAGCCCATGCGGCCCTAGGCCTTCCTACCTGTACGCCTCATGCATGCCCTTGGAGAGCCCCTCCCCAAACTGGACCTGCACATTCTTCTCGATGTGCCCCTTGAGGAAGCGCAGTGCGCTCATGGCCATCTCTGGGGTGGGGTCGATGCACAGCGCCACCAGAGTGGGCACGCCTTCCCACGGCGCCACAATCCCATGCCTGCAATAATGATGAAAACGTGATAGATGCCTCATAGTTTGACCCAGAGCAGCTGCAATGCCATTTATTGGTCATCGCATGTGCACGATGAGCGATGCAGCCAGCATACTGGCCATCTCACCATTCACTTCCCATGCAGCTATTGCAATGCAGCATTGCATGCTTTCTCATTAACAGCAAATGACGCATCCTGAGAGCCAAGGTGTTCATCAAACCGTGTTGTACAACCGCAAGCACCTCTGTGCTTGGATGATATGATGTGACCTGAATGGACAATGGGTACACGTTTACTTACGAGAGCACTTGTTCCATCAAGTCCAAGACCCTCTTGCGTACTGCGGTGGCAGTGTTGCTCCCGGGGGAGCCTGCCAACTCACAGCCTGTGGTACTCAAAGCAAGGCCCAGAACATGCTTCCAGTTCTGCTGAATGACACCGCTGCTGAGGCTGAGGCTATCACCAGTGCCGTTCTCTGTAGGGATGACGGCAATGCTTGGCTTTTGCAGCTCTGCAGGCAGTACAATCTTGCCCTGTTTCTGCTCAAGCTCATCCTCCTTCTGCTTCCTCACAAGCTTGTCTTTCTCAGACTGCAAAAGCACCGCATTGGTCAGGTCAGGGCCACATTAGCTGGTGTGCCATCATTGCAGTAGCTTTCCCCCTCCTTCTCAAAACAAAATCTTTAACTTTGCAATTGCCACAATAGTTCAGAACGACTTCTGCATTCTACTGAATATCTCAGCTCTGGCTTTCACTCTCCTGATTATTACAGCTCTGTCTTAGCAAAATATCTGTATATTAGCTTGTACTATCACTGTTGTATCTACCTTGAGGAGCTCCTGCATGTTGATCAGCGCTCTGGTTTTGAGGCACTCCGGTGCTTTCGGCTGCAGCACCCAGCTGATGACCTTGTTGGCGCGCTCCTCCAGCATCAGGAGCGGGGAGTTGATGAAGACAAGACCCATGGCATGAAGGGATGATTCCTGTAGTTGGGTCCCACCTGCACAGCACCATGCAATGTCATGGTGCAGTCCCAATGCACACTGTATGGCAGATCAAGTAGGCCACTGTGTTTGCTTACAAATCCTAAAGGAGGTGCCAACCTCCTTCAACATGTGAGGTATAAATTTGCTATTAGTGGACCAGCTCGATCAATAATAATCTGTGTGCAGGAGAAGAAGTTTTCCTAACCAACTTGGCCCACCATGCCTAACATGCAAGAGCTGGGCGTACCGGAAGGCTGTGTGAAGAGCTTGATGCAGATGTCTACCAAGCCCGCTGGAGTTGGTACGTCCTGTGACGCAGTAGCAGCAGCCACCAGCATCTCGCCACCATGTCTGCACAGGTGGCCAAGGATTATCTGGTACTTCAGTGCCTGTGATGGGTCCGCCTTCTTCTTCTCAGGGTGCTCAGCGGCAGTTGCCAGCTGCTGGTAGAAGTTCTTCAATTGTCTGAAGAAAACCGATGCCACATGAGCAAGTTTTACTTGCACCTGCAACAGAGCACAAGGAGGCCCTCCTAGTTAATGCAGCTGGGCATGCAGGAATAGATTGCAGCACCAAGCAGCTTGCTGCACAAAGGTTTTTTGGGGTGGGAGTTACTTACATCCTGATCACCATCTGCCAGAGAGCATAAGCACTTGCAAGCTGCTGCCACCACATCGCGGTACGGATGCTTGTGGATGAGCATCACCAGGTCTCTCTGCATCTCATCCACACTTGCCCTGTAACCAAAGTCAGGATCAGAGCTCCGCTCACACAACATCAGTTGCATGCCTGTGATGCAGCCTGCCTAGGATCAGAGCACGCTGTGCAAGTAGGAGATTGCAGTGGCTGACACAGCAAGGGGTGTGCCGCATGAACCTGACGGATACAGGCAGTGTTGCTTACAGTTGAGTGGGTTTGACATGCTTCAGCAAGGCATCGATGGTGTACAGTGTGCACAGAATCTCCTCAGCGGCTCTCCGTTGCTTCTCTGGCGTGAAACCTTCCACAGCAGGTGCCTGCAAATTGAACAATGAACACCGATCATGGCTACTTCTGCTGGCTGCATCTGTGCTTCATTGCAGGCATTGTCCATTTAAAATGCTCCAAGTACGATGATGCTGTGCATGGTACAAGGCACGTCCAAGTACAATGAAGCAGAATGCACAGCTTACCTTCAAGTACGGGGCCAAGCAGCGCAAAAATTTCACAGGATCTTTGTCGGGGATACATAGCAGCGGATCTGCCAGGCAGAAGGCATGCAGAGCCTGCAAGATGCAAGGGCACCATTAGAGAATTTGCCTTTCCTTACAGCACACCAAGACATTCCAAGAGTGTAAACTCGCGAAGATGGTGAGTTTGATCAAACAGAATTTGATCAAACAGAACCCTTACCAGCTGGCATGGAAGTGAGGATCCAGGCTCCATGTCCCGTTCATGAGCTTGCAGGATCTGCTCGAGCAACTCATCCGCCAGCTGGGCGCCCTTGGTGGCATCCTTGGTGTGCTGCAACACTTGCTGCAGCACAAGGATCAGAGGGCACTCTGCATCCAGCGGCAAGTGGATGCCCTGTCCACCAGCCTTGTACACCTCAGCCGCAACCTCTGCCAGCTGTTGCGCGCAGTGGGCCACTGGGAATCCCCCACTGATGCTGAAGCCTGTAGACAGTTTAACAGCACAGTCAACTCTTTATTTTATATCTACCAGCTGCAGGGTAGCCATGCACACTTTTGACTCTAGCACATATGTATCCCCTCACTCATGGCCAATGTGCGGGAAGAAACGCACCTGCGTCGCTTGAATGATTGAACCACAGGCTGCTGAAGACCTTGGTGACCAACTCCTGCATCGACCCCTCAGAGTCTGATGCCCGCATCAGAACCCGCACACATGCATCAATGGCACGAGGGAAGTCTGGCACCCTGCAATCGGTACAGTGTCTGTAATTGCAGGCCCCGCATTACAGCGCGCAAGTGCTTTTGCCCACATTATCAGACGGTGAGCATAGCACAACCAGCGTGCCCATACCGTATGCATGACTCCCACAAAATCTTGATGGCCCTTTTCCGCACACTGACTCCTTGGTCAACCGTGGCCTTGGCGATCAAGTCAAAGTACTGCAGGGCCAGCTGCGCATCTGTGACCATGTGCTTGCCCAGCAGCTCAATGGCCGCCTCGCGGACAGAGACTGCCTCATCCTGTGCAGGGGGAGGACAGAAGTTTATCAGCACAAAGTATGTTGGAGCATCATCATCAGTCCATACTTTTACACAGCGGGGCTCAAAAGTTTGCTACACGTTTTGAGACCAGGCGTGGGGATTCACCAATATACGGATCGGAATTTGTTGGCTATTTTAGCAAGCGCGAGCCTGCCCAGGGGCGGCAAACAATGTATCGGTGCTGACCATCAATGCCATCCCTACCTCCAAGGTCTGGTTCACAGCTGCATGCACATCTTTGAGCTTGAGTACAGCGGTATCTGCTTCAATGATGGCAGCCAGAGCCTTCACAGCCTTGGACCGCACAGTTGCTCCCTGTGTCACACATAACGTTTCAAGTCTGAAGATGCCCCCAATTTGATGTGATTTTGGGAATGAATGCATACAACGTCAAACGAACCTGCTTTTTGGGGTCAGTGGCATCCAGTAGCCATTTGAGAACTGTGGTGCGGCCCATGCCAAGCTGACCTTGGAGCATCAGGAAGCGACCTAGTCTGCATGCGCCTGGGCCGTCCAATTCTACAGCAACACCACAGAGTGCACATTTGCAATGAGTGTGGATGGCGCAAAATTTAGGCGCACACAGCAGAATTGCAGCAATGTGAATGGGGAAACTTCCCAGCAGCCAATGAGCCGCCCATGGACTGCCAAGCAGATCTTAAAATTCAGTGCAGCCAATCCTCACACCTGTTTCGATCATCTGGTTGAGCTCCCTGCCATAGTCGATGTACGTCTTGAGCAGCTCAACCTGCTTCTCAGGAGGTTCCTGTGTGTTCCCAAAGGCAGAGAACTCATCAGCTGCCATCTGGCACAGCATGAAGGACTTCGCTGAGCAGCATGCAAAACTGTCACTTCTCCGCCGGTCGGACAGGTAGTTCAGCAGCTGCTGTCGCGCTCCATCTGCCACGGCGTCCACGCCTGCTTCCTCCTCCTGCTCTGCTGATGTGGCCAAACCTACCCAGGAAACTCATAACTTCAGTGTAAGGTTCGTGACAACAGGGCTACAGGATGAGCTTTCTGTGTCTGTGACTTCTTTATTTGAAAATGTTGAAGCCATTGCAGTGCTGCATCACTACATTTCTAGTCCTAGCTGAGCACATGCATTGACATGCGTACCATCTAGAGCCAGGTGCGTGATTGCTGCCATTTCCACATCCACATCTGCAGCATCCCTCCACAGCTTGGCAGCAGCAATTCCAATCAAATCCACTGCAATCTGCTTGACATTCGCTTCACTATGCCGCAGTCCCTTGCTGCCACCAAGGTTGATGAGGCACCTTGAGAGCAGCACCGGAGCTGCTGGGTACTCTGGCATGTCCAGCACACTCATCAGGTCTGCAATCAACGCAATGTCCCAGTAAGATGCCAACGTTGGTACATCCAAACCCGCAAGCCTGTTACACATGAGAATCTTACCCAGGAGGAGCTGCTCAAGCGCATTCTTGAAGTCCTGCTCTGTGTCAGACTTTTGTGAACGTGCGTTGGGAAGCCTGCACCCAAACCATCTTTAACACATGCATTCACAGATGAGATTGACCAAAATCGGCAGCAGTGGCAACAAAAATCACCTGTCAAAGCAATGGTTCCAAAACGTGTCTGCCCAATGCAGCGACGGTGAAAAGCCATCCTTGTAGTGCTTGACATCTTGTTCAAGCTGCGGGAGCTCCACCGCCACCTGCGCCAGTGATTCTTTGTCAGTTTCCACCATGCACGCCCTCCCATTCTGTTTTCATTACAATTTGCCTGGTGGTAGACTGCCTACAGCTTACCTGGACAATGTTCAGCAACGTTGCTGTCACCATCTGTATGCTCTTCCTCCCGTTGTCATCCACAATGAAATCCCGCGTGACCTTTTTCATCCCCGCAACGTGCGGCAGCACTCCGCTGCAGAACTCCTCCAAGATGCTTGTGCGCAATGTCTTGTGATGCTTGAACGCAGACACCACCACATCTGCATACAGCCATCGCAGTGCTCAGATGAAGGTATGGCTGACTGCCATGTACACACTTCACATATGCCTGCCTAAAACTGCCAGCCTTCAAAATGCCTGCCTACCATAACCATGTATTTTTCACAAACCTGATGACTTGGTCTGCAGCAGTGGTAAGCCGTCCACAGTGAGCACATCCACAGCCAGCTTCACAAGCTGGTTGACAATGCTGGCATCCAGCGTGATGGCACCCAACAGATCTGCCAGCAGCTGGTACGCTGTATCAAGCCGACTTGCCAGGGCATCCACTGCTCGCCTGCAGCAGTGGACAAAATTGATTCAAGAAGGTACGCATGACACCAATCTGTATGCATCATCGCAGGAGGACCATGTGCGTGCAACCGGTGAAAAGCTGTGTGGTTACCTGTCCTTGGCTGAAAGATTTTTCTTCTTCTCTTTCTGTTTCTTGCCACCTGCGAATGCATGATCATGTGAATCAACTGCCAAGGACCCTCCACCCTGTACTGTCAAGACATTTGAAGTTGCTAACAGTTCAAAAACTACTGTGCAAGCACCACCATAATAATGCTCTTGGCACGGTCCATTCAACCAATTGTTCCTCAATTTCGGTCAATATGCAGGATTGCTGACATCCCTTCCTTTTCGGGGCAAACCCGTTAGATGCATGCTGACACAGATATTAATAAGCATGGATGCCTTATGCGGATGTACACCCAATATGTGCTTGCCATGCAACAGTGAAGCCCAGACCGCATGAATCCAAAAGCCCATGCATGACCATTCCAACCCACCTGTGGATGGTCCTGCAACTTCTCTGGGCACGCTGGCAAAACGCGCATCATAGACTGCCAGGACGTTCTTGACGGTGAGATGCTTCACAAATCTGACCATTTCCATTATCAGATCCTCGTTGTACAGCTCTGTTGGCAGCCTGGGGACCGCCATGACGTACAAGGACACTACACAGGCTTCCAAGGCATTGAGGGCCACATTGTAGGCTGCGAGGTCCACCTGGCATGCAGGGGATTGCAGCTGTTATGCAATAAGTGAAATTAAATGCACCCCATACGCCAAAACAGCACCCAGCCTACCTCTTCCCCGGCATGGAACAGCTCCGTGTAGATGGAATTGCCCGATTGCTGTAATTGATGGTGCAGCAATCTGAGGAGGGCGTGCAAGAGCTCAGCGGGTACCGAGCTGACAGCCCCAGCACCCCGGACTTTGAGGGTTTCTTCGCAAACCAGCTTGAGCTCATTCAGGCTCAGCACACGCAGCGGCACCGCTGGGCCACGAGAGCTGCTTGGAGCATTCTCATCATAATCCGTGAAGGCTTTCAAAAACGTGCAGTACTTCCCTGAAATTTGGCACAGCATTCTGTCAGGGCAAGGCGGTTGAATGACCCCATACTAGGGTTTCACAAAGTGACTGCACTTGCCTGCAATGGCCTGCTTGTCGATAAGCTGCGGCTGCACTGCGCTGTGCCTTATCAGCCTCCTTCCAGTCGGCAGAGGTTGGGCCTGCTGACACAAAATTGTCATTCGCTGTGCCTGGCATGCCTGCATGAAGGCTATGAGGGCGTTGCCATAATGCATGCATATAAAGCTTACCTGTGCTCTCGGTTGTCTGACTGGTTCGTCCTTGATGGGTACGGCTGCAGGCGACTGATGAGTGGGAGAGGGGATACCAACTGCAAAAGGACGCCAGGTTCAGTGAACCCGTCGTAGATACCAGGTTGTCACACAACGCTGCGAAGGCCCCACCCACCTGTGTGCGAGCTTGTGAAGATGCCCGGGCTGATCGCGTTCAACTGCTGCTGAATGAAGGTGCTGGGTGTGGCATCAGTCGTTTGTTCTTGTCGAAACCGACTGCAAAAGGAACACTCCTTGAGTATGGCCACTGATGGGGTGCGAACTTATCTTTTTCCCCAGACGCTACTTACAGGTCGCAGGTGTCTACCAGGCTGAGCTGCTGTTGAACTGCCAGCAGCACTTCAGGCTTGTCTGCGACTATTTGCTGTGCCTGTGCTTGGCTGCCCTCGTCTATCAGCTGCGTTTCACCTGGAGCAGGTGCTACCGGAAAATTTAGAATGGGTAGGATGTTGGTGTACCAGAGGTTGGCGACGTTCCTGGTGGGCAGCTGCTGGAAAGGGTCCGCCATTTCATCCCCCAAGAAGGTCTCACAGCACGGACATCATGAAAGTGTCTGTTACAGGTAGTGCAAGGGGTTCGAGCCCACTTGGCCCACGAAGCATGGTGGCTAAGGATCAGGCAGTGTATTGAGCCAGGCCGTCGATGTACCAAAGGGCCACGTTGTACAGGAAAAGTTACAGAACACTGTCGAGCACTGGGCCCTTTTCTGTTGCCAATACCACACCAACAAACTCGCTGAGTGGTTATGTGTTTAAATGATTGGACTGCTGCAGAACCTCGAGTACTAAAAACCCTAAACGCTAAACCCCAGCAACCCATAGAAAAAACTGGGTAACTTGTGGACCACCAGGGTATTTCAGGGAGGAAAACAAAGACAGGTAACACCCACAAGAAACTGACGCTGTCAAAGTGGAAGGTACGAACAGTAGCTTTTCAAATACTTACAAAAAAGCACAGGCACAGGGTTTATTCACGATAATGTACGCAAACCACTACTGACAAAAATGCCCTCACAGGCACAGATACACAGGCAGTCTGCCAAACGCCCTCAGACCCAAAGCTTCAATACTGCCAACACAAGCTTTTGTTCATTTGCAGGTGGACAGGTGGGCCTTCAGCGTTGGCATGTTCTTGATGGCCTGCCCACAGCGGTGGCACACCATGCTCGCTCGCAGCAACTGCTCCCTGGCTGGCACATTTATAACCAGACGCCCAGCTGGGGACTGTAGTTGCTGCACAACACCATCCACATCCAGAAAGAAAGCTGTTGTAAAAGAGTTCCAGTGCTTCTTCGTCTTCAGGCTTTGGGAGTCAAAGTCCTGGGGGTGCATAGGAATGATGTCAGCCTTGTTGCACAGGAGTTGAACAAGGATATTTCAGCAACCACAAACTCAACAAACTAAGAGTGGGGTAGCCATCCATCGGTGCACATTGTGTTGGAAAGTGACAAGCACAGCATGGAATAGTAACCCATTTCGGCGTGGAATCCTGACCTGGCTGATGACGTGCATGTGGAGTTGAGCCATTGATGGAACGCTGTGGAAGCCCATGCGGAACGTCAACCCAGGCGTGAATGCCTGTACATTGGCTATCCATTGCTGGCCCACATCCTGCACAATCAACAGGTTGGTAGTTTCACTACTGCTCAGAAATACATCTCGCTCTGCGTGCCAATTGCATGATATGCATCGCTCCCTCAAAACCTCTTTGACCTAGTGATTTTGCCATCACTAGGTCAAAGAGGTTTTGAGGGAGCAATGCAGAGTTGCAGGTGCTGCGCATGCAGATCAATGGCACTGCAGATCGAACGCTGGTGGTCAATGGCCATTCTTACCTTCATGTGAAGAAGTAGGGGCACGTGTGAAGCCCGGAGATCTGACGGTCCATCCAAGGCAGGGTCCCGTGCAATGACCAGTGCATGGAACATAGCCTTGGGAAATTTGTCCTTGATGCGCACACACTGCTCGTCATAATACAAGTCCAGGCTTGGATCCCTGAAACTGCACAGCATGCGCCACCTCTCATCAGTGTGTTGCCATTGCCTAGAAGAGCAAACTCCCAGGGGGCTCATGCTATTTCATAGATGCAAGTTGTGGTCGCATCACCTGTCAGGTCTTGCAGCAATCCTCTTCAGCTCATCCAGCCAGTGCACACCGCCGAATGCATGGGCCTTGTGTTGCTCTGCAGGACATCAAATGCCAATCAAGATCCATAGCCAACGCGGGATTGAATTTTTGTTGGTGAGCCGACAAAAACTCCAGCTGGGGGTAAATGCGGACACTGGGTACAAAACTCAATTGGGAGCACAGCCTGTGTCGAAGCTAGACTGTGATAGTGCTGGAATCTGGCGATCTGCAATGAGGTCACCCTCCTTGTTCAGGGATCAGCACACCACCAGCATGCCTGTACTGACGCCCTCACCTACATGTGCACCCCCTGCCTTGCCAGTTGACTGCGTGGGGAGAGCCGCAGCCTTGTGCACACTGCCCATCAACATCGCAAAGGCATTGGGCTGAGCAGCATCCGTCTGCCCCACACCCTGCGCCAGAGAGCTGCTGGTTGCTGCATCGAGCCCTGATGCATGTTTAGCTGCCTTGCTGGCACGATCAGTGGGGGCATCTGCCAATGGTGAGCCCCGCTTTGTGGGTCCTGCTGCGGTCAGAGGTGCACTGGCAGGCTGTACCGTAGGCGCGGGGCTGGTGGAAAGTTGCGATTGCCGCATCCAGTGTTGCAGGGCGGCGGAGACCTGTGCGTCTGTGTTGCATACCTGTGTGAAGACACAAACACTGCTTGCTTTGGGACACGTACGCCACATTATCATCAGGAACCAGCAGCCGGCCACTGTGCAGCAAGCAGCAGAACGGTCAACACCAGAACAATAGCAGGTCAAGCAACATTTTTGTATGCAATCACCACCGCATATGGTGCACGTGGCAGCACAGTACAAATACAAGGCCAATCACCACGCGTACCGTCACGCTGGCAAAGCCCTCTGACACCTGCGGTGGGCCAGCTTTCTGCATGCTGTTGAACATCCTGTGGACAACCCCAGCGGCTGATTTGCCCTGCACGCCTCCCTCGTGGTCCACCCTGCCAGCCACTCGCTCCGCACAGGTCTTGGCTGGTATCAGCAGCATGATGGCGTGCACCTGCAGCATGGAAAACACCCAATCATTTGTGACGTTGGGTGACTGGGCAGAGGCAAGGAATTATGGCCTACATTACGGCCCAGTATCAAGGCTATTCGTTTTTTAAAGAGTCACAAATGAGTTTTTTTCTGTTTTATTTTTATTCATTTCCAAATACAGATATAACAGAGACATAAAAAAGAAAGGTTCAATGGGCAGGGAAAAACAACCCTTGGTACATACAGGGAGCCCGCACCTGGACTCCTCGCCGCTGCGCAAGGCGCACAAAGTCTGCACGCTGCTCTTTGTCAAAGTTGCACCGGTCAATGAGGCAACTGCAGCCCTGGATCAGGGCTTTGGCTGCAGCGACTACGCAATCCTCTCGGGTGCCCTTGCGCCCCTCGCCAATGGTATCCTGCATGCACCCTTTGTGTCAGATGTCGCCCAATCCAATGGTAGTGGCTTGGCTGCCATGGGGATGGCATGCACCGTGGTTGCATAGCTGGATCGCAACAAGCGCAGACCCAGAGTTGGCAAATACCGTGCTGGGGACACCCAAGGATGCTTGATGTCGTGGAAATGAGATAAGGTTGCGACATTGTCCGTCCAGCAATGCTACGGCGCTGCCGGTGGACCTTGGATCGTGCAAGATAATCATACCATGCGATGCAGTGACAGGGCATGATGTGGTCACCCAACTTTGACTGCTCATTTGGCTACATTGGTGAAATGCATGTAATGAATCAAACTGACTTCCAGGCGACCCGCTGCAGGCCAAGCGCACCTGGTTCACGCGCACCCACCGCCCTGGCGCATGCTCCTGCAGCCTGGCGCAGAACGTGCTCTTGCCAGCTCCAGGAGCGCCAACCAACATGAGCATCACGGGAGGGACGGGATCCCTCGTGTCCCCACTGCCAGGGCCTGGCTCACCACCCACCGCTGATGAAATTGGCTGACCAGGCATGGTTAGCTCCCCTGGGCTCGTACTTGCAGGTGCATGGCTGCCTTGGGAAGCTTCCCTGTGGCTTGATGTGGGGTCGGTGTCATGGTTGCTATCTGGCGGGGCTGCCGAGGAGCTGGGGTTGAGGCTGCTTGGTGATTGCAACAGAGCAAGATGGGGGGCGCTAGCTGGCGGCGGCGGCGTTGAAGTCGTCGGTTGGGACTGCGTGGGGCCTGGTGCAGCTGGAAGCTGTACAGTGATGCAGTCTGTCAGGTCCTTTGGGTACAAACTGATTCTGTCGCCGGAGGTTAGCTGTGTAGCTTTCCCTGCACCCATCATGGACTGTTGGTCGGCTTTGGTGTAGTGCAACATCAACAAGTGGAGGAAAATGCTTGGCAAAAAAATTGGGAGGCAATGCATTGAAAATTCAATGAATGCATTCACAAGGGTTGAGGGCCACTGGTTGGCTCTGAGGGTTGAAGGGCGCATACCATGCTCCAAGTAGTGAACGCCTGAGGAGGTTTGAATGCAGACGGGGTTGGGGCCTATTACACGCAACGTAGCACTTTTCCCGCCGTCTTCAAGAGAAACTGAACAGTGCTCCCTGCGCAGTAGAAAACGAGGGTGGCATACGTTCAATGCGTTGCATGCTCAATTGGGGTAGAGGGGACCCACCTGCTAACGTACACAGCCTCTATCCGTGCCTTGACGTG
This sequence comes from Heterotrichella gracilis, assembly GCA_032358255.1. NCBI lineage: Eukaryota > Xanthophyceae > Tribonematales > Xanthonemataceae > Heterotrichella > Heterotrichella gracilis. Next base: position 55,916 of record JAULBX010027163.1, read on the forward strand.
AGACCGTCCCAAATTCAGGGGATTTCCAGGTGCAAGAGCCAGCACGCGCCCAGAGGAAAGTGCCATAGTCGCCATGCCAACAGTGTCATTCGCGATATGCATGCATTGTCATGTATGGCGGGAAAGGCCCTGGTACAAAAGATTGTGCAGTTGCGATGCCGACTTGCCTCTGTAATCCAGCGATTTTGTGCACTGTTGCAGTTAAGGAAGCATAACCTGATAAGACAACTATTTTGCTGTCGGGCGCACATGCATGCATTGCAATTCTCCCCTCGCTCCACCAGTGCAGTACTCCCCCTCGCCACACCGTGCCGTAGCCCCAAACAACCGCAAGAAAGCACTGTGCACCCACCATTGGCACCGTTTTCCTCCCGTCTGCACCTTCTGACTTTCAAGAGTGCGCCTATTGCGACACACCCCATTCCTCCGCCGCCGCACATAATTTTCAAGATGATTTACGACGTGAACTCCCAGCTGTTCCGCTCGTTCCTGGCCAGTGGCGGTGGTAACCGCGGACCAGCCGTCCAGTACGTATTCTATCATTTGTCTAGCTGTTGCACCCCCTGCCAGTTGTTGACTTCGTTGTCCATATGCATGCATATGCTTGGTGGCTAGGCTGGACAATCATATACTTACGGAATACGTGGTAAAACTTTACTGGAATTACTGCACTGCACCATTGCAGTACGCCCAATGTCACTGCAGTGCACTGTGATTACCACTAGTACACACGTAACCCAGCCCTCCTGAGTGGTTTGCATGTGTGTGCACAGGAAGGACAACAGGAAGGGAGCAGGCGAGAAGGCCAGTGCCAACAAGCCTCCTATGATGGAGTAGCCAGCCTGTAGTCGGGAGAAAGCTGGTTGTCTACAGCGGCAGCAAGCAGCGCTCCAAGCGCCTTTGGGGAGGAAAGAAGCAGAGGCAGTACCTTTTGCTTCAAAAAGGCACTATGTCGCTGGAACTTGTCCAATCTGCACAGCCTCCATGGGGTGGTATCCACAAGCTCCAGCTGTTGCAAGGGAAACAGTGGTTTCAGCAGTTGCGTGCGTCCTATTCTCACCTGCTTGAAAGGCCGAAGCAGCACGTTTGGACAAACACTTGTCACTTTTACCTTGTGAACTGGTGAAGTCCGTCACGTCTCGGCAGATAACCTGACAGCAACACCTAGAAGCATCTTGACACACCCCTGGGCTTTGCATCCACAGTGGTTCTTGGTGGAAGCAGTGTCCCCTTGTGCTAGCTTGTAACACTCGCCAGCGCCACCTTGGAATGGTTTCATACTTCCACGTGTATATGTGATTGTGGGCATACACAATTGCACCTGCTTGTGTCCTTCTCGTTTGCAGACACTGGAGCCACCGATGCAGCGTGCGTTTGTACCCCATAAGTCCTTAGCAAGACCCTAACACAGGGTTTACGCCAGCGGCTCACCATGCATTGCAACTCATGCAACCTCCCAACGCCACCCCAACTTTTAAACGCATGGAATTTCGGGAGGGCGTTGGGTTGCAGATGGTTGTACCCATCACGGTAACTCCTTTAGCAAAACCCTTACAGAGGGGGTTTACGTAGGAGTGTTCTACGGTAGTGAAAATAAACGGGGACACTCTACGACCACCAACGCATCGAGAAGCGTTGTGAAGCAAGCACGACGCAAAGCCAGACGTCAAACAAGACAACCAGCAGCAGTCGTTGATGACATAACCCAGGTGGTTGATTTGTCTAAACTCGTCGCGATGGTAGTTCTCGCAACCACTATGGCTACCCCCATCACATCTGCCAATCCTTGCTCCAGCTCCAGTCGTCCTAGAACAACAGCGCGGCGCTTGGGCACGACGCCGCAAGCCAGAAGGAGGGCTCTTTCATCGCACAGGTGCCTTTTCCTTCCCGTTCATCTCGCTGAATCTTGTCGTTTTGTCTACCACACATGTAATGCATGCATGCATAAACAGAATTTTTTGTGAGTTGGGCTCACCTGGTGAAGTTACGGTTGAAATTACTTCGTTTATCAATCCATGGTGCGCAGTACGCCTGCTTGCATGTACCCACAGGTATGCGGTGTGGGCACTCACACAGAATGAGTTGTTGTAAACGAACACTGGGTCAAGCAAACCTTGGGTCCTTTGCAGGCTCGTGGTGAAAGCAACGGTGCAAACAGATGACCGTGGCTCAAGCGGGCTGGACGTTGACGGCAACAGGCCGACCTCCAAAAGGGGATGGGCGATAATTGTCAACACCCTCAAGGACAGCAACGTACGTCACCCAGGACTGCCCTTGCACCAAATCAGCTGAATAAGCCCAAGCTTGAGCTCTTTCACTGTTGGTGAAGATCCTATTGTGGCTGGTTTTGAGCATCATTTCCAACAGACGGTGGTGTGGGTGGATATAAGGTGTAAACCCACTGGCGCCCTCACGTACATAGATAGCGCACAGCGCATCTCAGCGTCCTGAACCACCTGGGTTGCATCCAGACAGGCATGCATTCCAGTAACAGGTTGGCATACTTGCGCCTTTACTTGTACTGCAAGTACAGCCACAATGACAATCCATGCAATCACGTCGTGCTTGATTTCGCGCAGAAATGTGTATAGTTTTCATACAAACGTATTGCTGCTGCAGGTGAAGCTGGTTGCTGGCCAGGAGCTCAAGTTTGCACAGGCCCGAGGCGTGACTGTGGTGGACATCCGACCCGAGTCAGAGTACGAGGCCTCACACATCCCTGGCGCAGTGAACGTGCCGCTGTACCAACTGATCAGCGGTAAGACTTCGATGTAGTAGAAGTGAAGCATGCACACGTGGTGTCCTTGATTGGGCATCAGGCTGGATCCGGTTCTGAGCTGGTATGCGCTGTCCATGGAATGAGCGCTGGTAACATGGACATGTCACATGTTGCAATCTGCAGCGTAGCTCCGATGGGAGTGCATGGTTGATAGGTACTGCGGGTTACCGTGTTTTCTTTCTATATCCATGAAGTAAGGAAAGTGGGGGAAAATATGCGGCGTGGCGATCTCTTATTTCCTTCTAGGGGTAAATCGTGCCCTCATGAGCATGCACATGCCCCACCGCAGGCTGGAGCGCACGCCAGATCGCTCGCCGGGCAGGGTTTGCCTTCTTTGGCGTGCTGAACGGCACTGAAAAGAACCCCAACTTCAACGAGATGCTGGAGGCGGCCCTCCCAGACAAGGGTGCACCTGTGATCTTGTACTGCAACATGGGCGGCACACTTGACCCCTCAGAGAGCAGCGGGCAAGGCATCCAGTCCAGGTATGCAGCGATTGTCATGTGAATCACCCCTGTGTGCATGGCCACGTCGTGGTACTGGGGCTGTGCTGCATGTATGCGAGAGGGAGAGAGGCATGGAATGGTAGAGTGATTGGCGGGTGGGAGTGGGGGTGGGTGGCTGCGCCTGGAATGCACTGCATTACTGGATAGCAGAGGCCACACCAGCTGTATGGGGCTTGCATACGGTGCTGCTTGCAGGGGGCACTTTTGTGATGAACCCTGTGCGTGCAAAACCACAGTGACGTCTGTCTGGGCGGCAACTTCAACCCTCATGCCAACGGTACCTGCCCAGCGTGTGTGCAATCAATCCAGTTCCAATCAGTGACGAATTGAATGCAGTTTACTGGGAGTGCAATCGTATCCTGTTGATACCGGATGAAGGTGCTCTATGTAGTACATAGTAGCTAAAACGCTCTTGGAACATGACGCACCCAATGCAAATGGCGTAAACGTATGATGCCCATCCTCGTCGTCTGCCAGGTCAGCTACCTGTGTTGGTTTGTAAATAATTTTATATCAAATTTTTACTTTTTGCTGGCATGCAGGTCACTGACTGGCGCGTATGAGCTGGTCCGGGAGGGGTTCAAGAACGTGTCGGTGCTGTCTGGTGGCTTCTCTGAGTGGAAACGCAACGGGCGGGCAGTGGCAGGAGCAGACGGTGATGAGCCTGACGAGGAGTGATGTGATTGACGCGGGTGGATGGGCGTGTGGGACGAGAAATGTGATTGATGCGGGTGGATGGGCGTGCGGTTGGCGCATGATATTCGAGGAGAGTTTTGTAATGGCTATTTGTCGGTTGATTGCTGGTTGTGGTGGAGAATACTTTGTGTTTGGAGATTTAATTTTTGTTGCGATTTGGGTTTGCTGGGTAGACCTACGCTATTCTTTCAACTTGAAATATGCGGGCTGTATGATTATGGGGTGCTGTTTTGTGAGGGTCGGTGTTGAAGTTTTGCCAACTGGTATTCTTGATTGCGGATAGGCTGGTGCAGGGAATATCTTGGGACGCCGGTGTTGACGATATGAACGTATGCCATGGTAAGTTTTTGGATGGATGACCTTACTGTGGCTAAAGTCTTGGTGTGGGGGTATTGCTTGGGCATGTAAAACCACTCTGAATGGCAGTGCCTGACTTTTCATAGTCACAAGGCTTGGTTTTCAGGCCAATGCCATGCTGAGGTGCATATTTGACCTGCCTTGCGCATATTGCAAGCACCTTGGGTTCCTCAGTTTGTAGCAACATGAAGCCTGCAATTTTACTGGAAGTTCCAACATATGCACCCGCTTCATCTCCCATATGCATACACAACTGCAACGGTTTTGTGTATTGAATGTGCAAGAGTTGCCTCACACATTGCTTTGGGTGGCAGCTGCAGCTGTGGGAAGGGGTCTTGTAACGTTGGGGCCGGGGTAGATGGTTTGCGTGACCTCGGGATCTTCTGCAGCTGTGTTGTTGACAGGAGTACCTCCGTGCGCCACTCTTTATAATAACCGTCCGATCACGGTAGTGTAAACATTTTAAGACGGTAGTGTGTACATTTTACCACTCTTTGCGGTACGTTGCAGGGGCGCACACTTGGGGTGTATGTGAGCAAACAATCTCGGCGCTTGTCAATCCGGGTTAGACTTGCAATGCCAGCTGCCGGTGTCGAGGCACTAGCACCTTCTTCGGACGAGTCCTGCACCTCCGAGCCAACGTTCAACGAGCCTACGGAGTTGTCACAAGGGTGGAACGCAACGCAAAGCAAACTGTTCTTGTTCACTGGCCGCAACTGGCAGGTACGGCACCCGCTAGTCCCCTCAGCACTGTTGCGCTGTTGGCCTCCCTTCAGAGCGTTGGTTTGGCTGCCAGCGTTGATGCTGCTTGCTGTTCTCTAGGCTAGTGGCGTGCATGCATATCCTTTCAATGCCTTTCATTGCAGTGCATGCATGCATCAGTGCATGCAGATTGTCCCGTCAAACAAATAGGCAGACTTAAGCGTGCAACCTTACATTCCAGGCCGTGGAGCAGTTCCTAGCTGACGTGGTTGCGTGTCGAAGCAGCCTTGCAGACATTGGTGTGCAGCTGGTGTCTGTTCCCCACGCACATGCGCCTTGCTGCTCTACTCTTGAGCAGCCACTCCACACACCAGCAACCCTACAGTCACAACACGGGCTGCATTGCTCCTGTGATGGTGCCAGGAGCAATGACACGCAATACCTGGCATGCGGGAAGGGGACTGATGGGGCATCCAATGGTGCAGCTGAGGCACCGAGCGGCTCCGGTGATGCACTAGCCATGGCGACTCCGTCAACTTCTGACGGGGCAGAAGTGACCAAGTCTATGAAGGATGCACGGCGCATGAAGTATGATAGGAACACATTTAAGGTGGGGAGCCACACTCGGATTTGGGCAGTGCATGGCTGCCGGGCATGGCATTGGGCGGGGTCATGCATGACCTATTGATGGGTCAATCTATGGGCATTGACGTTGCGGATGGCAGGACTGCGCAAGCATGTTCTATGTGCTGTTTATGTGGTGACCTGAAAAAACTCACTATTTCTTGCATATATCCCATTATAGTTCACGTCCCAGTGTACAAGTGGGTTGCTACCGCTGTGGTACTACCCCTTGCAAGTCACGGGGGACAGTATGCCCACTTGAAACCAACGGCACCCATCAGGCTGACGTTGAAAGGGATGGTGACCCCATGGTCTTATTGCACCACAGCAGTACCAGCATGCAGCATCACCCTAGCTGAAAAGCCTAACCGTTGGACACGTGCCCCCAGGTGTGGGTGGCCTACTATGGCCCTGCCTTTGGTGGTTGGGCATTTGCGTCTGATCAGGAGCGCACTGTGGCGCCCATTCTGCAAGGGGCGGTCACGCAGCTATCACGCATAGCGCAGGAGCGAGGGGGGAGTGTGTCTGTGAGCTGTGCGGGGAGGACAGACAGGGGAGTGAGCGCATGGGGCCAGGTGGGGACTTTGGCCTTGCAGAAAACCTAGAATGTTCTTTTTCAAGCATTTTTGAGGAATGTTCCCCCTGTCTTGGTGCTGCGCATGCCATGTGATCAAATGTGTCGCCATATCACGATATATTAACGTCCTCCTTGGGTGGCGTATGATGCCGGTGTTTAACAACATGAATTTGCAGGTATTTTGCTCATGACATTTTTAAAATTAAGTCTTAAATCTTGACCCCCTCAAGATTTAAGATGGCTACAGGTGTTAGGGTATTTCATGTAAACTGTCTTGTGACGGCTGTGCGTGGGATTTTTGGAGCACCCCAGCATTTTGTGCACCTGTTCCTGGTGCCAATGACGCACAGTCCTGGCTGGTGTTGGCTTACATGGGCTCTGCTGTCCTCCCCTCCAGATCATTTCCTTCCACACCTGGGATGACATCGCCCCTGAACAGGTGTGCGCCGCCATCAATGCAGCATGCCCTGGGGAGCTGCTGGCGTGGAGGGCTCAACAGGTGCCCCGCTGCTTCCACGCCACCTTCCAGGTGAGAAGCACGCCCGAGCAATTACGGTTACAATCGCGATCACATTCACCAGGTTAATACCCTTTATTACAAGAATGCCACCTTGTAGGTGAGAAGCATGCAACTTCAACTACATTCACAGGGAAGGCTTCCAGCCGGGCACTGAATAATGGTACACCTTGCGCATACATGCAACACCAAATCCTCACACATTGTCTGCCCGGGAGCATGGGCATGCGTGGCACATGCTGATACTCCCCCCAAAAAACACATGCTAAACCTGCCTGCTGTGCTGTGTCTGTGGTTTTGGAGTTGGGCTAACCATGAACCAGAAACCCTGATGCACATGCCACCTGGAAGCAGTAGATGTATGTGTTAGGGCCTACCAAAACTGTACACGCTAAACCCTAAAGCATGTGCGCAAACCCACAGGCCACCTGGCGGCGGTATGTGTACGTGTTCCCCTTGCGCGGGGGGGAGGGGGGGGCTCAGCACTGTGGCCATGGAGGCATCGACAGGGAGATGCGGCTGGATGCACAGGGCAGGGCAGGGCGGGAGGGGAAGAAGGGCCTGGAGGACGGGGTGGATGGGGTGGATGGCGATCCTGACCACGCGCACAGGTGCGTGCGAGATGATCACACATGATCAAAGGTGATCACATATGATCCTGACCACGCGCACAGGTACGTGCCAGATGATCACACATGATCAAAGGTGATCACATCTGATCACATATGATCCTGACCACGCGCACAGGTATGCGTGAGATCATCACAACAGGTGCTGGGCTGTGGTTGCGCTATGGTGAACATATATGGACTCAGGAGGCCTACATCTGCGCCTCTCTTGCCACCATGCACCCCATGACATCCTCTTCCCATGCATGCCATGTCATGTAGGGGGAAATGGTCAAGGAAGGTGGAAGATGTGGGGGGGAAGGGGGCAGCACAGGCCACAAGCGCTTCCAACTGATGCATGTTGATTTGACATATGAGGTCAAATGCTACATCCATGGGCGCTAAAGCCTGCATCATTGCGCACTACCATGGCCACAGCAACGGGGTTGTCAACCCTCAGCAAATTCGGCATCCCATGGCCTGTGTACCCTAGCAAGGTTACCCAAGGGTTTTGCCTCCCCTGGTGCAGCCTGCTGCAGGCCTTGGAAGGCAAGGCCATTGACTTCTACGCTTTTGCGCGTGACACCCCCCCTGGCAAGGACTGCACCTGCCACATCCACCGGGCTCGGGCATGGGAGGCTGTTCTGCCTGGCTCAAGGGACACAGGTGGGTGATGACGCAAGGTGGCTGGTTTATGGTCAAGGGTTGAGTGTTGGTCGCAAGGAGTTCAAGATAGAGCTCGCACTGAACCAAAATCCGGGTATGGGACAGCACAGATAGGCAACCCTTCCGCCAACTTCGCACATGCCACTCTGTAGGGACAAGATGACTACCATGAAAGTCAGTGCCATCTGAAGTCAGTGCTATCAAACAAGCATTTCTTGTTCCATCAGGCGACCATGTGCGCATGCTGTGCGTGGAGGTGGCCACCCACCGCTTCCTGCACAAGAGTGGAACAAGTTCCGTCCTCTCCGCAAACCCCACAACCACTGCTCCTCAGGGAAAGATTCTCACTCTGAAAACTTGCTCTTTTGATATTAAAAAAGACTTGATTTTTCCTGCAGGCGACCCTGTGCGCGTGCTGTGCGTGGAGGTGGCTGCCAACCGCTTCCTGCGCAAGATGGTGCGGGTGCTGGTGGCCACGGTGCTGCGCGAGAGCACTGCCTCGGGAGCTATGCACCCCGGGTCGAGCGATGCGCTGCTGCTGCTGGCTGCCGCGCGCTGCAGGCGGGGCACCGCGCCCTATGGTCCTGCCCAGGGGCTGTGCTTTGTGGAGGCTGGGTACTTGGATGACCCTCCGCCCACTCCCTGGTGTGGGGTGGGTGAACCCTAAACCTCAAGGTTAGAACACACCCTGGCGGGGGTGTTGAAAGAGGGTACCAGAATACCAGGCGATTGGGTTTGGAGTGCAGGGAAAGTAGATTATCGATGGGCAGGGGGGGACCTGCATGCCCTCTGGGGATGGGAATGCACCCCCTTCGGAGTTAGCTATTTGCATTGTGCTTACGGGCTTCTAGTTATGTATTTATTTTACTGCTTTTTCATTTCTTAGTTAGCCCTCGCTTTGATTGGATTTAGTTTTGTGAACATCTTCTCTTGAACGGCAGAATAAATGGAACGGCGTCGCAGGGAGGCATGCAACCCTGCTGCATCCTGGTGTAGCATGCTAGCCGTGGTGTGGCATCTGGCCAGTTTACTGAATGAGCACCGGTGTTTGGAATTTCAGGAATCACGAGTCAGCGTCATTGCTTCTGTAATGCAACAGAAGCATCGACGCTGCCCAGCCTGGGTGGGGCACATGTGGGGGCATGCCGTGCAACAGTGCATGCCCTTCCAACCGTTTCCTATTGGCCTGTACATACAGAAACAACTTAACAGTGCGTGCTTTTAGAAGATGGCGCTAAGAAAGTGTATGAGTCAGGCACCGTGATACAACTCAAAGTGGAATGTGCCAAGTTGGACGCAGCCCTGTTCTAAGCGCAACAGCTGACTGGATGCTGCCAACCCACACCTTGTACACCTCCCGCAAGTTCACAAACCCGCAAGTGTCTTGATATCAGCTTTTTTGTGGAGCTTTGGAGAGGTTACTGAGCCGACCCTGCTCGTAACCCTTTATGCCATCCTTTTCGCGCGCATGTATTGCGCCGCCGGCCGCTGACCGCACGGTGGGCAGGCCGGACGGGTGCTGGGAATGATCTTGGGGTTCTTGTGATTCTACCGATGGACGTAATTATGACCCAACATAAGCCCCTGTAATAGACGTGCAATATATCCCAAATGTAGGGGGGCCATCTGCAATCTTTACTGAATTATAAAACATCCCCTAAGAATGTCGAAACATCTCTTCAATGTGATCCACGTGGCTGGATGACCAAACGCACGTTTCGCGCGGGTAACGCTGACAGGTGTCGGTAGGAATTGGACAGTTCGCGAGCTTGACAAGCAGTCCTTGCCTCTCATAGCGCGTTGCCCACCACCACTAGACGCTATTATCACGCGCATTGGCTTCAAGTTTACAGCTTTTGTTGGTGTACAGCACCTGCAAGTACGTGGGTCTAGTTTTTGAACACCCGCACAAACCGTACTGGCAGCATGCATGTGTAGACGGAACAGCAGCATGACGAAGACCCAGCACGGGGTGGCGCTGCCACTCCTTGCCTGTTTGCTATCCTTCGCCATATGCACTCAAGCTTGCCTACTTCCCTTCGACATCGTCGAGACCGAGTCCCTGTTTGACGTCTCGGGCGTGGCTCCCATCGCTGGCAACTTCACCTTGTCCAACCCTGACGTCCCAGTGGGCCTCTCGGGCAGGGTGTTCCTTTCCCTCTTCGGCTCTTGCCCAACCACCGTGGATGACATCTTGGCGGCGGCTTCTCAGGGAGTGATAACCGTGCCTGAGGGTGCAAGCCCGCTGGCCTTTTACCCATCGCAAATCCTGCTCACAGTGCCCAACTTGGCCGATGTCTCGCTCCACTATCTGTCCCTCAACCTGTCGAGCGGGGACTTCAACGAGGTGCCCAACGGAGATATATCTGCGGTGTATGCGACGGAGTTTTTGACGGGCTACGCCACCACCACCTCGCAGATCAAGGTGCCCAGGGCGGACTTGGCAGGACTCAACGCAAGCTTCCCAGCTGGCACGGAGTTCACAGGCAACGTACGTATATGCATATACACTAACTGTATATGCTGTTATCCTATCCTCCCACCACCTTGTCACTGGGCAGTACGAGCGTGTTGTGCGTTGCTTTTTGGGCACTGTTTGGCATGTTGGCTCACGGCTGAGTGCCAGCTGTACTAAGGCACTTGTAGCGCACCCGATATACGGCGTTGTGCTTGCAAGCGCCCACTTTGTGACGAGGCCTATGCTCCGGTCTCCAAGGCTATGCACACAGAGAGCCCGTTTGGCATGCATCTGCATATGCATGCCACATGGGTGCTAGCCCTCCCCTCCATACCAATGCATGCACACCTCCCCTGCCCCAGAGCACACACGCCTTCCCTCCCCACCACCACCAGCACCTCTACCGCATCGCAACTGCCTGCCCCCACCCACTCCACCCCACCCCCCCCCTTCCCCCCTCACCACCCACCACCACCTCCACCCCTGGCCGCTGCCCCCATGGGTTTGCTAATACCTTCTGGCTGCCACGCAGGGCACAAACGTGAGGCTCCAAATCTCTGGTGTCAAGTTCACCCTGACCTCCACAGTGGACCTAGGCCCAGTGCTTGGCCAGCAGACGACCACATACACTTTCAACGGGGTCATAAATGCAGAGGTGAGGCTGCAACCCCAAAACCCTTCGATATTGTCTTGCAGTGGCTAGGCTGCAACACCATACATGCGATGCTGCCCAAGTGTCGCCACCGCCAGCTTATGTCAGTTGGTGCCTGTGCACATGTTTACACCCACCACATAGCAACCAGCATGCCGCTGCATATATAGTAGGCCCTGGCCACTGCATATGTACTGATCCATGTGGGTGCGTGGCGCAGACGACGTTGGGGTGCACCCAGGACTGCGGTATCCACGGCAAGTGTGTGGAGGCAAGCAGCGGGGGCCTGCAGTGCGAGTGCGAATGCGGGTGGAGCGGTGCGTGCGAACCCTAAGCCCTAGGCACCACACCCTGCCCGCCCTAAACCCTCCCCTGCTCTCAGCTCCCTGCGTGCAACTCCTAAACCATACCTGTTTGTGCATGCAGGCGCCGGGTGCACACTACCCTCCTCGCCTTGATTGGCTCTTCAGCTCGCTGCTCCCTTCTGAGTGCGTGCCAACCCTAAACCCTAAACATGTGTATTCGCAGGCGCTGGGTGCTCGGAGTCTGCTGGCTTCTGCCCCAGGTTCCCCGAGCTGCCCGGGACCAACACCACAGTGTCTGGCTCTGGCAACTGCCCAGGTGAGGCACCAAACCCTAGGCCTAAACCCTAAGGCTAATGCACCACACTGCCTGGCTCTAACAGCTGCCGAGGCACACCATCTCATACAATGGTCAACAGTAGCAGCTGCCCTAACTCTGGCATCACAGCGCATGTCAAGGGCTGAAATCAAAACAACCCCACCCCACCGCATCCTCCACCCCCTTCCCCGTCTCCAATCCACAGGCTCAGGATGCGGCCCCACCGAGCGCTTCAACTCAGTGGCCAACAAGTGCGAGTGCAACGACGACTGGCAGGGCGCATTCTGCGACGTGTGCGTCACTGACGCCGGCTGCTCGGCCCTGTACAACAGCGCGGGCGCCACCTGCAACCGCGACTTTGCCTACACCGCCAACACCACCTACAAGTCCTACGACTGCGATGTGGCGGGATCGGTGATTGGGTCCATCCTGGCCCCCAACTCCTTCCGCCTGTTCTGCAATACTACATCCAGGACCTCAGGTGGGGATCTGGGGTGGGGTGGGGGGTACATGTTTAGGGTTTAGGGTTCAGGGTCTCGGCCTGTTCTGCAATATTGCCTCCAGAGCGACAGGTAAGCACCAGCGGTGGGGTGGGAGGGTAAATACCCTGATCTTAGGGCGTAGTAGTTCCTGGTAGGAAGCCATGGCTGTATTGGTCAAAGTGGGCATTTTTGCTGTTTATGATTCAAGGAGCCACATGCATACGGCCACCCTAGCTGGGGATCTACCATGTGGGCTGTCAAACTATGCACCCCCTTCTCCTCAACAGCCCGGTCAACCCTTCACTCTACAACCCCCCTTGCCCCACAGGCTTTGACCCCAACAGCGTGGGCAACGCCGGCAGCAGCGCAGCGGCCAACATCACCGGCGGCGCCGAGGCCTCCTCAGGACCCTCTGGACCCTTCTGCGGGGTTGATCTGGCCCTAGTGTCCAACCCTAGCCAGCCCGTGAGCTGCATCACCACCAACTGCGAGTTCTACGCGGATGACCCCACCCATGTGCGATGCGCAAAGACCAACTGCACCTGCCCCAAGGGCTGCCCAGGTGAGCCCAAGCCCTAAACCCTAAACCCTAAAACCTACTTAGCAACTGCAGCCTTACATTAACCCACCATAGCCCAAAACCTCAAAGGCCTGCCCACCCTGCAATTTTGGCCGCCATCAGCTTGCACCTCCTCAACAGTAAATCTTAGAACCCCGTTTGTGCATTCAAAACCCTAAACCCTATGCCGCACATCCAAAACCCTAACCGCCTGTGCCCGCCCTGCAGCCGCCGCCTCCGCCATCCTGGGTGTGCTGAACGGGGACAACCCTGTGGAGCTGACCTGCGACCCCGCCACCGGCAAGTGCGACCTCAAGCTGAACGTGATCGAGGTGCAGGCGCAGTGCACGGCAGCGGATTGCGTGGTGCCGGAGCTGTCGGGCAACGGCGGCCTGCCCACAAGTGAGTGTGGGAGCATGGTTTGGGGTAGGGAAGGTTTTGGCGTGGTGCCAAAGCATGTATTGGGCATGCATTGGGCACGTGCTCGCGCAAGGTGGGGATGGGAAAGGAGATGTGTGTGAGGGAGGAAGATCTGTGTGCTTGGCAGCACCCATTTGGCTGATGCCGGTGCCATAGTGGGAATTCTGAACCCAAACCCTAAACTCTAAACCCATCATCTAGGCGGCACCAACCTCGATAGCGCGATACCACCAGCGACGTCATAACGAAAACCCTCAACCCAAATTTGAACCTTAAACCCTAAACCCTAAACTCCACTCCCCATTTCCCAGGCGGCACCAACCGCGCCGGCGTGACCACCACCAGCGACGTCATTGTCTCCTTCCTGCCCGCCATAGTGCTGGCCGCCATTTACCTGGCTGTGGGGGCCTACATGCTCACGCACCACAGCATCTGGACGCGCTCCTCCGCCCCCTCGGCCGCCTCCCGCTCGCACGTGGATGACAAGGGGGCGAACATTATCGAGGAGCTCAAGTGGGAGCAGCTGGAGTGCTCGGTGCCTGTGGCCAGGTATAGCCTTTTTCAGTGCTTTTCATCCTTTTTCTTTGTGATTCTTCCTGTTGCTTTCCTTTTTTTCCATTGTGTCCTCCTCCTCTCGTTCTTTTGCATGTTGGGCAGCAGACCTTGGATGCCTCCCTGGGATTCGGAACAGCTATGTCCTTTTTCCCGTTTGGGGCGGGCGTTTATTTATTGATTTCTGATCATTTCGCTGTTGCAGGTACGGCTGGGCCACCAAGGCGTTTGGGAAGTTCAGCGAGCACCCACTGGGGCCACTGGCAGCCATCACCACCCCTCGCGCATCCAAACCTGGTGCAAGGTGAGCACAGTAGTCAGTCATAGAGTTACATGCATACCCGTAGTACAGCCAGATTAGCAGGCACTCTTGCACTTCAACCACATGTATACGCGTCCCCTTGCCTACTCCTTAAATCCCCCACTTCTGCCAACCCTTTGACACTCCTTCCTTGCCATCCTCCCCCAGACCCCCCACCTCATCAACAACCCCCCACCCCCCCCACCCCCCACCCCCATCACCACACACCACCACCACACCCACAGGGACAACGTCGAGCTGTCCACCCTTAACACCCACACCACCAATGGCGACACCAACCCCACCACCACCACCACCCAAGGGCCCGAGATGGATGTGGAGGACAGCGCAAATGTGGAGGAGCCAGTGGATACCCCCCTGGATGTCCTCCCCGCTGACGTTCGACTGGCGCACACCCAGGCTGGCACTAAGGTGCTGCTGTATGGCGTGAGCGGTGTGGCGCGCAAGGGGGACCTTATCGGCGTGGTCGGCCCATCAGGTAGGGGGGGAAAGAATGTGGTGGGGGTGGTGGGAGGTAGAGGCGGGCGGGGTGGTGGGTGGATGTGGCTGTGTAATCAGATAATGGGCGGAAGGGGGGGGTTGCCCCCGCATGGGAGACTTGCCAAAATGCAGCGTAGCTTTCAAGTCACGGGGCACACAAGGCATGCCGATGACGGCTGGGAATGCATGCCACCACAATCTGCGGCATTGCTCATGGCTTCAGTCCATGTGGCTACCAACCCCAGTCACACACCTCACCACCACCACCCACGAACACCGCAGGCTGCGGCAAGACCACCCTCCTCTCCATCCTGGCTGGCGGCACTGGTGACCTGTCCAAGCAGTCCCGCGTCAAGGGGGATGTGACAGTCGACGGCCAGAGGCGCCGCGGGTGGTTCCGCCGCGCAGTTGCTTTCGTGCCCCAGTTTGACAACCTGCTTCCTACCCTGACCGTGGAGGAGTGCCTGCGCTACTCTGCGTTGCTGCGCCTGCCCAACGAAACTCCTCCGGAGGACATCCAGGTGGGTAGCGATTTTGGGGAGGTGGAGGTGCATGGGCAGGGTGGGGCTGAGGGGTGCGCTTGCATGCCACCTGGAAGTTGCGTGTAAGTGTAACTGGTGTAACTGGATTGATAGACCAGTAGTTCATGCACGGCACAATGGTTTTCGCATGGAATTGGGTGGTGGTCACGAGTGCAGTTGGCATTGAGAGGGGGTGATCAGGACTGGATTGTGATCACAGCTGCACCAATGGACAGGCATCGCCACTGCACAGAAGGATTCTCAATGCATCCCCACCCCCTATCCCTGACCCCTGACCCCGATCCCCACAGGCCCGCGTGGACAGCGTGCTCGGCGAGCTGGGGTTGCGCCACGTGGCGCAGTCCCAGGTTGGCGGCTCGGGCGGCATCCGGGGCGTGTCGGGCGGCGAGCGGCGCCGCGTGACCATCGGCATGGAGCTGGTGATCAACCCTGCCCTGATCATTTTGGATGAGCCCACCTCGGGGCTGGACTCCAACACCGCCCTGGCGCTCATGTACACACTCAAGCAGGTAGGGTTCAATGGTGATGGGGTCTGCAGGGTGGTGTGGACAGTGAATGCCACGCTTGTTTTAGTTACAACCTGATGTGACGCGCAATATGCACTTTACCAAAAGTAAGTCGAGTGCCTGGCTGTTTGCTATTCAATTTCATTATAATCCAAGCGACTCCCCTCCTTCTCCATCATATACACCTCCCACGCAACAGCTATTGGGAACAAGGAGCTGATCCCGTGCCTGATCCTGTGCCAACGTCAGCAAACCCCTCCCCACGCAGGTTGCCAGCGCGGGCCGCATTGTCATGCTTTCTTTCCACCAGCCCTCCCCCGCCATGTTCAACCTGCTGGACACAACATTCCTCATGGCCAAGGGCAGGTGCCTGTACTCGGGGCCACCAGGGGCAGCAGACGAATACTTTGCACGCCAGGTAGGTTTTGTTCATGGGTTTACTAGTGCTTTTTTTGAACATAGTGGGCAGGTAGGCAGCAACCTTCCCTCACCTTCCTTGACCAAGCGCCTGCCCAGGAGCAGTTCTGCGCACCAATCTGTTCATGCTTTTTTTTTATCGAGGTACTGGCATTGAACCATCGGCACAGCCACCACCTGCAATGCAAGTTAGCCTGTGGCTATGTTTTAAAGAACTCTAGGTCAAAATGGAAACATGTCCAGGTTCACTTATCCGTTTATTCTGTGTGCCAGGGCCTGCCAGTGCCCCACAACACCTCTCTGGCTGAGCACATGCTGGACTGCGCAAGCGATGCGGGCGCCATTCGCAAGCTGCTGGCCGCTGCTGAGCTGGTGGATGGGGGTGATATGGTGCAGGTGAGGTGAACGGGGTTGGGGAGGTAGGGGGCCTTCATGGGGATTGGAACGCGCTGGGCTGAATTGTTCTTAAAAAGGGTGTAGTCCCTTTGGGGTATCAGCCCGGGGGTGGGGCTTGAGTGGGTGGGTGGGTGGGTAAGCGGCAGGGATACCATTTGTTACCACCGGCTAGTTGTGGTGGCAAGGGGGCCATCTGGTGATGTCTGGTAGGGAGGGAATCGAGGCTGTGGGGGCATGCAGCAGTTGCCACATGTGAATGTATCACGCTTGCATGGAAAATATCAGTGTGTGGTGATTTGCCCATATTTTCTAGTGATATTGCCAAGTGAACATGTTCACACTGCGTGAGTCCCTTCTATCCACTTCCCTGCACCCACATACCAACCCTCCTCACAGGGCGACTCACCCGGCGCTGACTCTCCGTCATCCGACGCCGCCCCCGAGCCCTCGCCCTTCGCCACCCCCGCCCGGGACGCCCCAGGGGCCGGCGGGGACCCAGCCACAGATGGCGGGTCCCAGTCTGGCTCGGGCGCAGGCCCCAGCGGCAGCAACAGCGACAGTGAGCCGTCGCTCAAGCCCTACAGGTCTATGGAGCGCGGGGCGTCAATGCGCACCGCGTCCATGCAGTCCGCGCATTCGGACATGAACCAGGTATGGCTTCATTGCTGCTGTACTGCAGCAAGCGACGCTCCTTTGCTCATGCCCCGCCACCGGTTCACCGGTGCAAACTGATTGTTAATGTGCCACACTACCAGCCATCTGAAATGACCCTAGCCCTTGTCAAGCTGCCCTCGCCGTATCTCCCCCCGTCCTGCCTCCCTGCCCCCCCACCACCCCACCACTCCTCCCACTGGCCCACAGCTTGCCTCCCCGACCATCCCCCAGGCCTCAGTCTTTGGCAGGCTGCCCTCACCCCATCCCTCCCCTCTCTCCCTGACTCCCCACAACCTCATCTTACCACTCCCCTTCCGCTTTCTCCCCCACAGGCCGACCCAGCCGCCCTCTTCATCGATCCCGTCAAGCCCTCCCAGGGCAACAACCAGGGGGCGCCGGTGCAGGGCACCATCGCCATGGGCATCCCAGTGCACCCTGTCCCCCCCATGATGTTGGCGGTGCCACCCACCTCGCCCCTGGAGGAGATGCGGGCTGCGGATGCTGCGGCTGCGGCTGCGGCGGCTGCGGGCATTGAGCAGCTGGACTCCGATGAGGAATTCAGCTTGGACGATCCTGAGCAGGTAGGTGGTTGGAGGTTTGGATCGTATTAGATAAGGTGGGATTATAGGTTATATGACGACTTCAGCTTGGATGAGCCTGAGCAGGTAGAGAATTACAGGTTTAGATCGTATTAGATAGGTGGTATTATGGTTTTTTGATGAGCCTGAAAATGTGAGGAGTCCTTGCGCGTTGGCACCACAACGTTGTGGCTGACGTTTTCGAGTATTTCATGATGAAAAGGTTAACTGCAACTACAATTTCAGTTCACAGGTACATCAACAACGACAAGGCTTCTAAGCCAATTAATAGAATAATAATATAATATTCTATTTAGCACGGACAGAAATTAGAAACTGGTAACCACTGTACTTATTTCCCTCGTGCCCCCTCCCCGCAGAACGTGCGCGACAGCCGCGCCCGCCGCCGCGTGCTGCGCCACGCGCGCTGGCACCGCGAGTTTGTTGTCCTGTTCTGGCGCACCTTCATCGACATCATGCGCAACCCCTCGCTGCTCATCATGCACTGGGCCATGGGCATCATCATGGGCGTGGTGTGCGGGGCCATCTTCTACCAGGTGGCGGATGATGTGGGCGGCGCGCAAAACAGGGCAGGTGAGGACAAAGGTTCTTATTGAAACCTCAAAAATAGAACTATTTTCAAATCTATGACATCAGCTTGTCGCAAAGGGCAAAAAACATTTGAATTGATGAACTGACACCCTTCCCCCCTTTTCTCCCCCCCCCCCCAGGTGGCCTTTTCTTCTCCCTTTGCTTCTTCGCCTTTGCCTCCCTGTCCACCGTTGACCTGCTCATGAATGAGCGCCAGCTGGTCATGCGCGAGGTGCAGTCAAGCTACTACAGGCCAATCACATACCTCATCGCAAAAGGTACGGAGCGAAATGCAGGTTACACTATTTTGTGGGCTTGATAAACTAGAAAAATCTTTATTATAGTGATGGCAGCGATTACATCTGTACCTGTTCATAAAGTCTTGTAATGTCAATAACATTCTTGTAAAATTCCCTGACGAATGAATGATCACTTGCACGCGTTTAAAAAATACATCCAAACTTTTATCACAACAAAAATAGCTATCCCCTTTTTCTTATGTATGCCTCCCCCCTTGCAGCCTCCCTGGACGCCATCCTGCTGCGCGTCATCCCCGCCATCCTCTTCGCCATCCCCTTCTACCCCATGATGGGCCTGCAGGCCAAGGCGGTGCGCATCGCCTTCTACTTCGGCATGCTGTCCCTCTTCTCAACCACAGTGGGCGCCCTCTCCATGGCAGTCACCGTAGGGTCAACCACCGCGGGGAAGGCCAACCTGCTCATGAACCTCATCCTGCTCATTGCGCTGCTGTTTGGCGGGTTTTTGGTCAGCATCGCGAGCATCCCCGCCGCGCTGCGCTGGCTGCACTATTTGTCCATGTTCAGCTACGCGTTTGAGGCGCTGCTGACCAACGAGATCAACGGGCTGACGCTCAACTTTGCGGTGCGTGCGGCGGCGGGCTATACCCTTGGGTACTCAAAAGGGGGAAACATGATGTAATCATCAAGTGCATTAAATTGTACTAGAGATTGGCAAGCAAATCAAATGTACTTTTGCAGTGCATGCAGTGCTCTGCAGGGCTAGTGCCAATGTAATGACCTGCATTGCGCCGCGTGTTTTGTGCATGCAGGCACCTGAGTACATGCACGTGATGGAACTTCCGCACATGGCGGCCATCGGCCCCTGCCAGCTGCGCCCCCCACTTACCCCCCACCCCCCCATTCGCAGCTCGCCGGCGGCAAGAGCGCCATCACCATCACGGGCGACCTGTTCCTGGAGACCCTAGGCATAAACCCTGACAACGTGACCCGCGACGTGTGGGCGCTGCTGGGCCTCTACCTCGCCTTTTTGGCCCTGGCAGCGGTCCTGCTGTACCTCAAGGCGCCGCCCGCGCCCAAGAACGTGGGCATCGAGTCGCGCGGCATAATGCGGCGCACCATCAATCGGGTGGCCAACGCGGTGAGCCGGAGGCCCACGGGGGCAGCCCGGCAGCAGGGCTCGGATACCCAGGAGGCGAGGCAGGCGTGAGGGGGAGCCTGGACCAGGCGCGCTTCGCCTTTGGCTGCGGTGCTTTTCTGTATTCGAAGGCACCACGCGCGCTGTAGAGCATTGGTTGCGAAACGGGGCAGTGCGCCACCATATGTTGGGGAGGGGCACCGGCTTGGCGGTGGGCAGGGGGGCCCAGGATGGGCGCAAGCCTTGAGGGGCAGCCATGCGGCAAAAGTTTTGCATGTGCACCGTAGGTTGGTAGTTAGAATGCCAGTTTTTAGTGATCACTTGTTATTGTTAATTGGGTTTTGTGCAAGGGAAGTCTTTTTGTGTTGACTGGGAGGGTGCAGACTGGGGTTTTCAAGTGAAGTTATGTGGCGATTTGCTACGAAGCAGAGAGCCTGCTTGCACCACTATTATGGTGCATGCTTAGGGTACCTTCATCCAATAACATATGTTCTTTCTTTACTGCTGTGGTCAGATGTACCGATGCAGGGCGGTGTCTATATGCTGCACCCTAGTTCTTTATATGTTTCTACTGCACTCTTGTGCTGTCGCGTCGAGACTCTACACCTTTTTCTTGTTTCAGTTAGGCATAGGCATATGGTGCGTTTGTTGGGGTACAGTGGAACTATGTGCCCTTCTCTGGTTTTGACTTAGGGTTTAGGGTTTACACAGTGCTGGTTCATTAGGGTTCACTATGAGCCTCGTTGCAATTTCATCGTGGTAGGCATTAAGCAGGGAAGGGTGACAGGGAGTGCGCAACACGCCTTGCGTTCCCTTGCTGCCATCGTGATTTGCCTGCTCACAGTGTTTTGTATCAGCGTCGTATGAGTTTGTTCAGCAGCATCGCTACTGCTCAACACGCTATTTAGTTCCAAGAATGGTCCAATATGAATCCATGCCTGTCTTTGTGTGTAAAATGAGAGTTTTTTTTTGGGGAATTTGGTGGGCTTAATATTGCCCAACCAGTGCTTATAAGCAGATTTCAAGCGCACCATCGGAGGCCATATGTGGTTGCAATACACCATAGGAGTCCGCGGCCTGTCGAGGCTTGCACTTTCAGTGCACTGCATAGCCAATGCATTGCAGGTGTTGATGCGTTCACACCAACGCAATGCCCACAAAGGATGTGCGTTGCAATTGGGTTCCGATTGGCTTGCACTGCCAGTGGCAATCTTCACACTCACAAAGGCTGCAAAGGTTGTCTTGCTACCCTAGGGTTAGGTTCGTTTCCCGCCAAAAACCGCACTGTCTGCTCAATGGATTATTTGCTCCCAAACGCATGATCAGTGAGAGCTCGTTTGACTACTTAAAGTGAGCATAAACTGGCTGGATGTTCGCAACATTTTTTTTATCACAAACTGGGCCACTGAAGACCGTGCACAGCGTTGACGTTGCGGGGCAGCTGTCGTATTGGCATGAGTCAAGCCATTCAAACTTTGAACGAGAGGTTTTAGTCACGTTGGTACGATCTGCTACTGTAACTTGGGAAGTAGCCACAGATATAGGCCCAAAAGCTTCGACAGTACACAATGCAGACCCTGCCAACAGAAAGGACGCTGAGCCTCTCCACCACGAGGGAGGCTGCTGTGAAGCAGGGGCCGAAAAAAGTGCAGCCAGATGGGTTGCCTAGCGGTGCAGGGCTGACGGGAAGGCTGTGGAAACAGTCTGAGGCGGAGATCGTTCAGTCGCTCTTCAACCCATTCGTCATTGCATTGGGGAAGGGCGATCTGCCCAGGTATTGCGCATGCACGTCAAGTGGGTCTATTGGGCAGCACCATGCAAGTTAGTAACATGCAACTTGATATCACTGTGGTAGCGTCAGCCTGCTGCTGCAGGTGTTCATAAGTGTTCCATGCCATTGGCAGTGTTGGAGTGCCTGGAGTACTGCGCTAGTGTTTGTACTAGGTGCCCTGTAGCTTGCCCAGCCACCATGCCAACCACATGTCCTCTTTTAGTTCCACCCCAGCAAAGCCAACACAGACAGGTCTGCATCCAACCCCTGGAACTGGTTTGATTTGCAGGTCCGCATTCCAGCAATACATCATGCAAGACTACCACTTCCTGCTTTTGTTCATAAAAGCCTACGCCCTAGTCCTCGCAAAGGTGGCGGACAACCCACGCCATTTTGTGGCGTTGGAGAAGATGCTGCAAGGGACCCATGAGGAGATACAGCTGCAGAAGAAGTATGCACAGGTGAACAGCGCATCCTGTCCCGCTCACTGACCACCCCTTGGTTGTCAAAGCCTCGGGAGGGGGCACATGGGAGTTGCCTATGCAACTGCGAGGTAGCATACGGGCAAAGGCACCTTGCTGCCTGACTTGTGCTTCTGCAATTGCGGTGGATATGAGTGTTACTTAATGGTCAAAGGAACACTAAAGTCTTAACCGCGCATTCCGGTGCACAGGAGTGGGGCATCAGCCCTGAGGACTTTGCACCACCCTCCAAGGCCACCAAGGCCTACTGTGACTTCCTGCTGCGTGTGGCAGAGGGCCCAGAGGTATGTCAGGCCCTTGCCCGCATATATCCCTTGCGGGAAAGCAATCCAGGTGTTCAATGTTGCAAACACGTGAGGCACGCTACATATGGCACACCACCATCCTCGCCACGGCAGGCACGCTGTGTGACTGTAGATTGTGTCCATCTGTGCACTGTGATTAGACCCTGGGAATGGAGGTCCAACATACTGGTAATTCGTTACAACCCCCTGAATATCCCGTGGCTGCAGCCCGCCGTGTTCACCTTGGTAGCCATGGCACCCTGCATGCGGCTCTATGGGTTCCTGGCCTGCCAGCTTGCAAATAGCTACCCCAACGCCCAGCACGAGTATGCAAAGTGGATCCAGTCCTACTCCACATGGGAGTACCTGCAGCTTCCGCCAGTGCTAGAGGACCTTGTGGATGAGCTGGGCCCGGCTGTGCCTTACGGTAAGCCACTGCTAGACAATATATGCGTGAACTGCCCCAGCCTGACTAGGCACAAACAAAATGTGCCAAAAGGTAGATATGCGAAAAGTGGTGCGGAAATAATAGTGGGGAAACTGAACTCAAAAGCTGCAAAGAAACTGTTTCAAAGGTTCTGCCATCTTGCCGCACCCTAGGTGTGACGGCCGCCGGGGTACGTCCCTTTCTATCACCAAACGCTATAATAAACACTTGCTCCTTCAATTAAACCGTCACCCTCCAAGTCATGTGTAAAGTTACTGAGTCTGAGATAGCGGGAGGCCACACTAGCTTGCATCAGCTGTCTCAGCACTCATCCTCATGCAGTAATAGGTTGGGCACCCCTCTGCTGACCACGAACCGCCGCTCTGTCTCGGGGCATATCAAAGCCCCCTCCTCCAAATGCACCTCAAGCAGTGCGTGGTGGAACTTGTTCAGAAACTCCTCATCCTCCAGCATCTCTTTGGTTGCCTCTGCTGGAAGGTCGGTCACCCCCATGGAATTTGCACCTGCCACCAAGGCCGGCCAGTCTATTCTGTCGAAGATGTTGTGCAGGAACTCGGGGCTGAGGTCCATCTCTTTCACCTCCACCTTTTCCGCCTCGATCTTGAACGGGTAGCCGTTCTTCACGCCTTTTATGTGGCACGCCAGCATGTTGTGCGTGAGTAGCTTCATGGCTGCTCGTCAGATGTGCACAGTAGTTGCGGGGACTTGTTGGTACTGGGTGTTGCGTTGATTCAACGAACTAGCGCTGGCGATTTTAGTGTTATCACGTTGTGTGCTATGATCGTGCGCAAACCCACAGCCTTTGTATGATTGTGCATGCATGCATGCATGCATATAGGCAGCCAACAGAGTCTGCGCGTAGGCTACTCAGGGGCACAAGGAACGTAGTGGGATCAATGTAGGAGGCGAAGCGGGCGATTTGGGTGCTTGAAAGCACTGCTTGCTGGCATTATACGCTGACTCCTCCTAGTCTGCGGCGGCAGTACTGGACACAAACGGGCAGGGCGGACCGGCCAGGCCGGCCCTGGACACCGCACCAACAGTGCCCAACACAGTGCTTAGAAGAGTCTCTGGTGAAGTATTCAACGGGATAGTATGGTACACCAGTAATAGTACACCACCACCAAGAGCAAAGGGCAATTGCTTGCGCACTACTTTACTTTTGCCATCACCTTGCCATCACACATGCCGAGCACTAGCAACTCACCCGCGGCTGCCCACCTGGCCACCGTTTGCAAGGCCCCTATATGCTAGCGTGATACTATGCATTCGCAAGGCTCGATGCTGTCGTCCTCCCGCCTCTCGTATTGGCCCTTGGCCAGGCATGCAATGATGCATGCGTTTGGCCCACGAGCAGGCGTTTGGTCTCCTAGCCAGTGCCAGCGGTGGGCCGCAGCTGGGCGGATAGACAGGCGTACACCGGGTTCCAGTCCCACCTCATCCAGCACAGGTGTTAATCCATGCACAGATGTTATTCTTGATGGTGTAATCATGGCAGTTTTTACTCAAACGCATGCTCATTCCCTACCCATCTGGGTAGAGCCTGTCAACATGATGTGCTCCCTTGCCCAACCTCGCACACCTTGCACTTGCTGGACCCTGACTGGTGAAGCCTACACCTTCAACCCCGCCTTGTGTGAGGATAGGAATAAGAACGATAATTAGTACCCGCTGCGGCTCGAAGTTCTGCCTTGTGTGGACTTAGGTCTCCTGTGTACACGCCACTGCTTGGTGCTTTGACTAGGTGGTTGCTTTCTCAAGTAACTCGTCGGTGGTGTGTCGTGCAGGCACCCTGCGCCAGCTGTACCGCACCGCCATGCAGCTGGAGGCAGACTTCTTCAGCGCTCAGCCCTTCGAGCCCCCTGCCCGCCCTGTGGTGGGGCTGCTGGTGGTGGACTTTGACGAGACATGCACCACAGACGACACCACAGGTGCGTGGGAACTATGACTGCTAAAGCAGAGTCAAGAAGTACCACTCGATGTCAATGTCAGTCAGGGAACCCGTCTCGGAGATGGAAAACTACCAAAATTCAACCAAATTAAAACCAATACCAAACTACCCATCATTGCCTGTGACGGCAGGCATCGTAAGCATAGCCGCGTACTGTCGCAGGGAGGGTGATCGGTGCAGCTGTCGCTGCCGAAGAAGCGTCCAGGGGTGCATCAGAGGAGCCAGCAGGGGAGGGCGACGCTGGCCCCAGTGGGCGCCAAGACAAGCAGGACACCGCCAGGTGGCTGGTGGACAACTTCTATGCACAGCGGACCTACATGCTCAGTGAGATCCTCCCAGAGGTGTGTGCACCAATGGAACCCTAAAACCCTCACCGTGCTGCAGGGTGGGTGGATGCACCTCGGCTGTCCTGGTCTGTATGCAGGAGTGCGATATGGCCCATGTGTCCGACAACATTTTTAAACTAAATTGCAGGGCTTGCGCTGCAGGTCCAATCTGCCCTCCAACAGTGTTTGAGTCTTGCCATGCACACAAGTTGGCATGCGCCCATCTCTTGCCACCGCCTACCCGTCACATGCTCCCATGGCAGTTTCTTGCTCACCGCATGCTTTTGCATCGGGTGTCATATGCAGGCAACCACACTAGTTGGGTTTTGTGGTGTGTTTTGTGACATTCCCAGCACGTGCACGCCCTTCACCACACTCTGCTTGCTTCATGGAGTAAATCATTATCAATATCTAATCTGCACATTGCCCCTCTGCTGTAGGGCCTCGCCTGCAAGCCTTCCTATGACATCCAGTGGCTGTCTGAGTTTGTTGACAAGATGAGCAGCTTTGACCGCGAGATGAACCAGGTGGTGGTGGACACGGGGGTGCTGGCAGGGATACCAGCTGGCGCACTAAAACTGACAGGTAACTGGCCCGGTTCTCTTATATGTTCCACCTTAAAGTAGTCTTTTGTCGACAAAAGCAGATCGCCACGTGCGCGTGCTGCTTATTGGTCCGCACCTTGAATGGTTCCTGACATGTCCTGTCTAATTCTGAAGAATAAAACGAATTATCCTTGTTGTTCAAAAAGTGTTACCTCAAGGTGCTTAACAGTGAAATGAATCAAAATACCCCATATGCAGGCAACACCATAGGCCTCCAGCCAGGCTGCCTGTCGGTGCTGCGCCGCGCGCTGAAGCAGGGCGCAGACACCCACGTCCTGTCTGTGAACTGGTCATCGGAGATGGTAGGCGCTGCACTTGAGGCCGGTGTGCCCACGCGGGTGGGGCAGCCAGGGGGGGAGGGCGAGGAGGAGGCCAGTGGGGTTGGTGGGGGTGCGGTCACCATTCACGCCAATGAGCTGGAGTATGTTGGGGGCCAGAGCACCGGGGAGATTGTGCGGTGGGTGCGCTGGGTTGCGGAGGGGCTATGGGCTGGCTTGTTGAGCAAAATGGTACTGCTTCATGGCGTGGATATGCTGTCATGCACCATGTCCAATGTACCAGAGCGACATGGAAGTGCCTAGCTGTGCCAACCCGGCGTGCTTCCATGGACTGGGATGGCAGAAACTATACAACGTAGCAACAGGGATCTTCTGCGATCACATTAAACTGTTCCAGATGCTGAGCCTGATTCAATTCCACATGCATCCAGGTCCATCGAGTGTGGCGCAGACAAGGGCATGGTGTTTGACCAGCTGCTGCTGGACGCCGCGGCTGAGCGGGGCTCGGATGGGGGCTTGTCGGTGTACATCGGGGATTCCATTTCCGACCTGCCTCCCCTGCTGTCTGCTGATGTGGGGATTGTGATGGGGTCCAGCGAGCTGCTGAGGAGGGCAGCGGAGGTGGGAGGGGTGGTGCTCAAGCCACTGTGTGCGGCAGCAGGTGAGGGTGGTGGACGGGAGGGCGAGCGGCGGTGGCTGGATGTTTTGTGGTGCATAAAGGGGGATTACCAGGTGCAAATAGTTGCAGCAAGGCAGCCAGATAGGCAGTGCATCCCCAACTGTACTGGTGGCGCATGGCGAGGTGTAGGCTTTCACTTGGTCTAGGAGCTGGCTAATTGATGTTTTTGATATTCACGTGCAATTGACTTGACTGCTGGCTATGTTCCTGTTCCAGGGGGAGCAGGTTATGTGCAGGAGGCTGGGGTGCTGTACGAGGCCTCCTCCTGGCTTGAGGTGGAGGCGTTCTTGTTTGGGCCACAGCTCGCACAGCCACCCACCAACGGCAAGTCGCACGCTGCACCCAAGGTGAGGATCAGTTGATTCCACTGACAGGAATGGCTTCCTAGCGCGGCACCGAAGGGGGTTATTAAAGGCCAAGCAGCAGGAGACAAGCAGCCTGCACCCGTTGCTTTACCCTGTTACAGTCGACAATCAGCAATGTATTATTTAGAACCCTTGGCCCCTTCAGATGCCTTGTGTGCTCATATCCCACCCTGCCACGAGTACCCTACACACAACCCTAGCTAAAACCCTTGCCCCCTGCAGGTGCCCCGTGTTCTTGTATTTCCACCCTGTCAACATTACCTTACCCATAACCCTACCCAAAATCCTGCCAAGATTATTCTAGCCAAACCCTACCTAAATCCCTAACTCAAAACCCTTGCCCCCTGCAGGTGCCCCGCGTGCTCACCGTCGCCGGCTCGGACTCTGGCGGCGGCGCAGGCATCCAGGCCGACCTCAAGACCTGCCTGGCGCTGGGCGTGTTTGGCATGAGCGCAGTCACAGCCCTCACTGTGCAGAACACGCACGGGGTGCAGGCGGTGGAGGCCACGCCTGTGGGTTTCATCCGGCGCCAGATGGACGCGGTGCTGGGAGACATTGGGGCGGATGTGGTGAAGACGGGCATGCTGCCCACTGCAGATGTGCGGAAGGGGAGAAAAAGCTGAATAGGTTTAAAAGATTAAAAACAACCATTTCGAAATATAAAGCTTCAATCTTTAGCTTTATTAACAGCAATGCTTTAAAAATGAAACATACCTTGGAGTTTTCTGCTTCCAAATGTTTTAGGAAGAAAATGACCACTGCTATGAGCGCAGTAGTCGAGTGACCCTTGCGGTGTCGACCTGGCTGTGTATGCCATGTGGCCGCACGTGCATGCGGAGTGCATCCATATGCACCATGTGCCTGACCTGCTTTCTGTGTGTGCCACCTGGCAGGCAGTGGAGGCGGTTGCTGAGGCCATCCGATCACATGGCCCTGCCCAAGTGGTGGTGGACCCAGTGCTGGTGGCCACCAGTGGGGATGCCCTAGCCGAGGGTTCAGTGGTGCAGGCGCTCAAGGACAAGCTCTTCCCATTGGCCACCATCATCACGCCCAACATCCCCGAAGCCAGCACGCTGTTGGGTGGGTGGACAATAACCCTTACAAAACCCTTATCAAAAGCCGTTTGCTGCGCCTTTGTTATCCTACACGTTACCGTATCACTGCAAATTTGCAGATGGCTTGTGTGGGCTCATGCAAAACTCGATAAGTTCAAAATGCTCAGGCGCATTGGGCATGGATGGCCATTGCTTGCACCACTTCCTGCTGAATTGCACCCCCGCATGCCGCAGGGGGAAAGGTCATAACTGACATCGAGGGGATGAAACAGGCAGCCATTGCGCTCTTTGAATTTGGTCCCAAATACGTGCTGGTGAAGGGGGGCCACCTCATCCCGCCAGCACATTCCAGTGGGGACGTGCCCGTGGCCAATGGGAATGCTCCCGCAGTGCCTGCCCAGCTGGCAGTGGATGTGCTGTATGATGGCAGCGAGTGTGTGCTGCTGCAGGCGGATGTGGTCAGGTACTTGGAGCCAAAGGGCATATGCATGATACTGTTGCTGGTGGGATCCTCACCTGCCACTGCCATGCTGCAGCAGCCCGTGTGCCTTCTCTCACACCCACTGCAACCCACCATCTTCCCCCCCTCCCCGCCCGCAACCCTGCATCGTGCGTTCACACACAAAGCACCGCCATCGCGCACGGCACGATGTGCTACCCCACCCCTCTCGCACCCCTCACTCCCCCCTCCTCCCCACCCACAGCACCGCCAACACCCACGGCACCGGCTGCACCCTAGCATCAGCCATCGCTGCAGAGCTAGCCAAGGGGGCAACCATGGCTGTGGCAGTGAGCGAAGCCAAGCGGTACCTGACCGAGACCCTGGGCCACAGCGCACAGCTGCAGCTGGGCACCGGCAGGCAGCGGCCCATAAACCACGGGTAAGGGTTTTGGCGAATGGGCAATCTGGACTGGGGTGGTATATCTGGCACGCATGTGGACTGCTGTGCCTTTGCCAACAGCTGCTCGCCATGCATCTCATGTACTAAGGCATTAACTGTCATTATTTGAAGTGGCGCAAGATCTGCAAGAATGCAAAACTTGCTGACAGCAGTACAGTGTACTCCTGGAAGTAACTGTCACTACCAACCAACTGTGTGACACATGGCGCTTGCACCATGCAGTTACATCTTGGCTCCAGACTTTAACCCACAGGTAAAAATCCGTTGCACAGGTGGCAGACAGCTGATTGGGCAGCAGGGGTGGCCAGCTGGAACACACATCATTTATTAGTTTGTTGATTTTCTCTTTGCACAGGTGGCAGACAGCTGATTGGGCGGCAGGGGTTGCCAGCCCATCCCCACCCGCATTCGACCTGTCCCTGTACCTGGTGAGCGACGCGGGGTGCAACGCGCGGTGGGGGCGCAGCAACGCGCAGGCGGCGGAGGCAGCAATCGCAGGGGGGGCTACCATAGTGCAGCTGCGGGAGAAGGACATTGATGGGGTTGACTTTGTGGCAGAGGTGCGGTTGCCATTGCTGGTGGTAGCGCCACGCGCTTGGTCATGTGCCTGGTATGGTTGTTCAAGTGGTCGGCACAGCAAGGGTGAGGGAGCGAGACCTTGGTACTGGAGTGGTTGGAATAGGGCAGGTGATGGGTGGAATTTTGACACCAAATCTTGCCTGCGCAGGAAACTGATTTTGTCATGCGTGCTGGACATTTCTAACGGAATAGTTTACTTTTTAATACATCTATTACTAAAATCAGGAGAAATGTACTGTCAGCCCCACACATCCTCCCTCCAAGATACCCTCCTGAAACCCTGCAGGCTGAGGCTGTCCTGCGGGTGACGCGTGCCCATGGCGTGCCTCTCATCATCAACGACAGGGTGGATGTGGCGCTGGCGGTGGGGGCGGACGGGGTGCACGTGGGGCAGAGCGACATACCCACAGCCGCCGTGCGCCGCCTGATTGGCCCCGGCAAGATCCTGGGTGTGTCGTGCAAGACCCCGGAGCAGGCCCTCAAGGCGCAGGCGGAGGGGGCAGACTATGTGGGGTCGGGCGCAGGTGAGGCCTGGGGGGCAATGGCGGGGTGCGGGTGCTTAGATTGTGGTGGCTGCAGGGCGGTGGCACCAATGGCAGGCAAAGTGGCAATGGGTCATCCACCCGTGTGGAGGGTGAGTAGCGTGGATGTGGTATGCAGCCTGTTTATACACCTAATCAGGTCTAAGTCGCTGCATTTGATGCCGAGCATTGCGCACACGACATGCCGCTTAGCCTGGAACAGGGCATCGCCATCTGTTGTTCC
This sequence comes from Heterotrichella gracilis, assembly GCA_032358255.1. NCBI lineage: Eukaryota > Xanthophyceae > Tribonematales > Xanthonemataceae > Heterotrichella > Heterotrichella gracilis. Next base: position 86,063 of record JAULBX010027163.1, read on the forward strand.
CTCCCCTTCCATCCCCCTAGCACGCCCCGCCTGCCTCCAACCGCTGCCTCCTCACCCCCCTACCCCATCCCCCGCAGTGTACCCCACCTCCACCAAAGACAGCAAAGAGATCGGGGTGGAGGGCGTGCGCCAGGTGTGTGCATCAGTGCACATACCAGTGGTGGCCATCGGGGGCATTACAGCGGGCAATGCGGCGCCCACCATCCATGCTGGGTGCGCGGGCGTGGCTGTGGTGACTGCTATCGTGAACCAGGAGGACCCGAGGGGGGCTGCTGCAGCCATCAGGGCTGTGGTGGATCGGGCGCTGCTGGCGGAACACTAAATGGGTGTAGGTGTGGGGGGGGGGTGCAAGGAGTTTTTGTAAGGGGTTTGCATTAAGTAGAGGTGGAAGACAGGGGGTTGAGGTTGGGAGCGGTCCTTTCATGGCTCAGTTTAGAGAGAGATGCTCATTTCAACTTTCAAACCTCTTTAAGAGAGGTGGATGTCAGAGTCTATTACACTGATTTCACGCGTAGAAGTCAGCATTCGACATAGGTTGCACTCCACTTCCAGAGGGGCAGCTTCAGTTATTTATCATACCAGAGTGAAGGTAGTATTTGTAGGCAAGGCTGCATTGCAAATGTTCAAATTGAATTGCTTAGGTTAGACAATTTTACTCAATCAATGCGATTTACCCTTACCAGACACGAGAGTGGGCTTCAGTTGAGTAACACTCAATACACATGACTGTTGCATTATCTCAGTTACTCGCCTTGTAGAACAACCCCTCATCCAGCAGCCCTTTGAGGCTCTTGACAATCATATTGTAATACGTTAAACGCTGACATTTGTCCTCGTACTGAGTCTCAATCACTGACACAATGATAATCACTGGTGCTGCAGCAGCATATCACCCCCGGACGCATCTATGCTATAGGCGATTTGGAGCACCCTTGCAAAACCACAATGATTGTTACATTGCCACTTTGGTAGTGATTGTGCTACTCTCAAGATGCAAGAGGTGTTCATAAATGATCATAATAATGATGATCACAACACATTTCATTATAATGCCCTGGTCCCAAGATTCTTTGAGCAACGTTGACCTAAATGTAGTGACAGTGTGCGATACACATAAGCCTGCAACTATGACACTAACAACAATTTTTGCATTTCAATAGAGTTGTTCACAGCAAGCCTTTGAGACATGCCATTATTTTTTCTTGAAATTCAACTCATCCATGTTTGGCAACAAGTAGTACAGTGACCGTCAGTGACTAGTGCCCAGGGTTCAGAGACAATATTGGCTAAACCTTACACTATGGACCAGGTGTGGTACTGACAAGGACTGGCAATGTACCTTACTACCAAGAGATGGCAAAAACTGCCGGTTGAGGCAAAACCTTTCCCCCGTGCAAAGTTGAACCACACTCTGCAGAACTGCAAATTCCAACTGCTTGGCTAGCCTATGCCATATTATGACCTCTTTCCACTCCCATCCCAGCTCAGCAAACCAAGTAAAACGCTCTTCCATAGTTCCCCCGCCACAACCACTCCTACCATAAACCCAGCAACTGCATGATTGTCTGAATCAGCGCCTCTCACACATCCACTTCCTTCAGGTCGCTGGTTGCGGGCCCCATCACGCACACCCCGTTGGGTGTGAACTGGCTGCCGTGGCAGGGGCAGTCAAAGAGCCCATCAGCAGGGTTCCACTCCACGCAGCAGCCCAGGTGTGGGCACACTGCACTGTGGCTATGCAGGGACCCCTTGTCATCGCGGTACAGGGCCAGCTTCTCAAGGCCAACCTGCACCACTTTACCCTCACCTGCAAAGCAAAAACAAAGGAAACGTTGGATTAAGCACTAGGCACGCCATTGACGTTTGTTTTGGTATCTTTGCTTTCTGTAAACACTAGGCATGCGTGAATGAACGTGTACAGTTCCGCACTGTACAGTGGCTGAGCCGCACAGGCTGAGCATGCAGTGCATATGCAGTGACACTGTGTAGATGTAAGCACACACTCCATGAAACACTGCACATTGCCGGGCTGGTTGCCATATGGCAGAAACCCCACAAATTGAAACCCTAAACGGCTGACACCTTCAACCTGTGCCAAGGTAATCCGCTATTGATGTTCAACAGCAAGACGCGCAACCCATGCAACTAACAATGCAGCACTTTGGGCCTGGCCCACAGACCCACAGGCAGGCATGTTCTGTCATTTTGATGCACATCCTTTGCTGCACACATCATTAGGTTCTGGTGGTGATGGTCATGATAATAATGGTGATAGACTATTGGTTTGTCATTGTACACGAATATGTTTGGCACAGCCCAGGCTGGGCGACGTGCTTCTAAGCAATTCAATTTGACAAAACGCAGAATGTGAATATCCAGTGGAGGTTGTGTTGTAATGGCTTTTGACGTTGGAGGGGGACCGCCCAGATCTACTCAAGGCGTGCCATTGTGTTTTGGGCTGGTTCGCTCCCCCTCAACACCAATCAAGACAGTGCCATGCAAGCCTTTGAGTCAATGCACCCCAGCACCACCGCTGCTTGGATGAACCTTCGTTTTCATTGCATTGTAGCAAGAATAAAAGGTTATAAAACCAAACCAATGCCTTCCAGCATTCCTCCAACTGGGCAGCACCCTCTTACCTACCTTCAGCCCTAAACCCTAAGTCCTAAACAAATTCTGCTCACCTGGCCTCATGCTGGAGTCCATGACATTGTGGCTATTCTCCAGCTGCGACAGCACCCTCTTGCATACCCTAAGCCCTACATCCTAAACCCTAAACAGCTTCTGCTCACCTGGCCTCATGCTGTCTATCACTTTGTGGCTACTATCCAGCTGCGGCAGCACCCTCTTGCCATAACCCTTGGCAATCTCCTTGACCTCGTGCAGCAGGGAGGAGGCTGTGGTTGTGGAGGCGGGGGGCAGGCGGGAGGGGGAGTACACATCGGCCCAGCGGTGGGGGGTGCCCAGGATGAGGGAGCTGATCACTATGCCCGCAATGGTGCCACCTAAATGGGAGGGGGAAGTTAGGGTCGTAATCGGAAGTTCCTTGCATATCAAAGGTGGAAGTGGGGAGGTTACAGAACAGGGTTACGCATACAGTACCAGAATGCTGGCAGCTGGCGCTCGAGGCTGTAACTCCTTACGGAGGCTAAGACGCCTCAGCTTTCACATGTACATGGGATACCACAAGATTCACGAAGCAAAAGGTGAAGAAGCTAAGAACAGCCAGTCATGTTTGGCTCCCTGTTGTGCAAAAGGTGACGCCTCACGGCTACCACAGGTGACCATGTTTGCTGTAGGCGCATTTGGATGTAGTTACTCTCCATTGCACAGGCCAATCTAGTACCTGTATGCTTGGACGTGCATTGTGGCAATGGGGCACCGCCCATGGGTGGTTCCATCCCCTACAAAACCAACTGAAACATACATGTTTTGCTGCCAATCACCATCATACATATTCCAAATTTCCCACCTGTCATCCCCTGGCCGCTGTCCCCAGTCGCGATATAGATCCCTGCCTGCAGGTCAAGGGGATCAGCCCCATAGAGCCCCAGGAGGTCCACGGGCTCATACACCTGCCCTGTCCACTCATACACCCTCTCCTTTGCCTGGGGCCAGCGTGCACGGGTCCACGCCTCCAGGCGGGTGAAGGGGTGGTACTGGGGGGAGTCCGGGGGGAGACCTGGAGGAAAGTATAATTAAAATGTACCCACCATGATAATAGTTCTCTTCAACAACCATAAAGACATCCAGGCAGATGATGGGGTGCTGCTGGGGGGAGTCGGGGGAGGGACCTCTTAATCAACAATGGACGTTCAAGCAGGAAATTTGACAGAAAGAGGATGTCCAAGTCCCTTGAAAGAAGTCCCCTGAGGTAGCGGCGGAGAAACTAAAAAACTGCCTCTACACAGTACTGCAGAAGCACCATGATTGTTTCCACACCCCTGTCTTAGAAAAATTATTTCAGGGGACTTGAACATACAATTCTCCAACTAAACGCACTCAGCCGCCTTCCCGCACCTTTACCCTCCCCGCACACTGCACCCACCTGCCTCGTGGTCCTCCCCTCCCACAATGAGTGTGTCATGCTCCTCATCCAGGGGCTGGGTGCGCACGTAGTGGTAGGGCTCAGCTGTGTCCCACCACTCAGCTTTGGGGATGGAATCCTTGGCCACCTGTAGGGAGACAGGAGAACATTTATCAAGGATCCATCAGTTGAGCGGTAAGCTCAGGAATATTTGATTCAGAAACTGTGTTCAAGGGTAAAAGTTCGGGTTGCGCTGAAGTTAGCCTACTAGGAAACAGGCGCGGTGGTCGCTGCCAACCTGTCGACCAATCAGTGCTGCAAGGCAGCACTTCCATGAAATTGTCAACATAATAACACAGATCTCTCAGACTACTTGTTGAAAGTCTTCCCTACATTATTGCCTTCTTGAGAGCTCCACACATGCTACTGGTACGTTCATGCCAATTTTGCTGTGCTCAGCAACCTGCTTGAATGCACAAGACCAACCAACCGCCCAACCATGCATCTCATGTGATTCACTGCATTTATCCAATAAAATCCTCATTCAATACTATTACACCCACCTTGAGCCCCACCACATACGACCTCCACGCAGACTGCCGCGAGTGCAACGCCAGGTTGCGGTTGATGGGCGAGTTTGTGGCCATCACCAGGGAGCGGCCGCGGGCAACAGGCCTGCATGGCAAACAGGAAATAACCCTTGTCAGAAAACCTAAACCCTAAAGTCCTGCGAAGATATTCATTTATTTACTTATCAGAGACCCTTAACCCTAAAGTTCTCAACCCTAAACCCTAAACGTCTGTTCTGGAACAATCACAGACAGGCCTGCATGGCATGAGGACCACCTTGTAAGAACAAAATCAGAGAGCAAGTTTCTGAGAATCAGAACCATCACTGACAGGTAGAAACAAGGGTATGCAGGGAGTAGGCTGGGCGATGAATGACATTAATGGGCCATCAATGAGACTCAGAACAAGGTATTGCCCAGTCTGTACCACCCTCGCCAAATGCCGTCATGGTATCAGCCCCAGTGCTCCCTCACCAAATCTTAGCCTCGACTACTAGAGAGCACGGGAACTCCCCGGCATCATATGGTCAGGGTAGTACAGGCCGGACACCATTTTTACCTTTACAATGTCAAAGCATATTGAGCTATTAGTGTACAAAGATCCTACTTCACCGCTTTGTGAACTACTTATATCTCATAGGCACTAATCGTTGACGACTGCAGGTTTACGACTTGTCGCAATGCTGTTGGAAGACCACCAGCTCCAGCAAAGCCACACGAGCCAATTGATGTTTGTCAGAAGCACAGTACAGGTCTGAGCTGTCCAAGTGGAGGACACATGGAAACTACACAGACCTATCTGAACTGCTGCCAAACATCAAAGGCCCGGGTTACCCTGGTGGAGCTCCGGGCCTTCCAACGCCAACGTAACCCTCGTTTCTGACCAACAAGCAAGGAACAATTGCCATAGTGGGCCAATTCTAAGCAGGGTTCGGGCTAGTAGGGGTGGCACATTACATTTGTCAAATGTAATGTGACAATGAGGTTGTCAACAGTCCCAGGTGACTCCACTACCCATTCACTGCAGAGCTATACACTGAAAGGACTCAAAGATAGCAAAGCTGGCAACTCCAGGAATTACCCCGGGGCTCCGACAATGTCCATGCAACGTGAGGAACCCTACGCGACCCTACTTTAGGATTTGCATAGTGACCTGTTTGCACATGGCAGTAACTCTCATATGGTTCCGTATCACAGGTCATGAAAACAAGTCCCTCTATGAGCCACAAAGGTCAGCACATTACCCATGCTTGGTGTTCGCCGTGGTGCCATGGGTCTTGGACACCCTGGTGTCCTCGAATATCTTGCCCCCCCTGCGCACAATCGCATCCGCAAGCCCATCCAAATACTTGAGGGGTTGGAATTCACCGTTTCCAGGGTACTTGATCGCCGCTCGAATTCCCCCATGTTGGGTCTCCCCACCCAGATCCACCATCTCCACATTGGTGAGGCCCAGGCGCCGGCTGGCTTCCAGCTCCTCCTGGAGGGTCTTTATGACATCGCTGCTGTTCTCGTGAGGGAACAGGTAGCCATCCACCCTGGGGAAACGCAACAAAACTTCAGATAATCATTCTCAACTCTGATGGAAAGAGGCTGAGCTAATGTTGGTCACATCTAACGCAATTTGCCCCCCCAGGGTTGCTCAAATGGCCAACATGCCAGTGATTCATCGTAAGCAGCATGTGGGTATAATGCACGATAATTTCCTTCCCCGTTGCAATATGTATTACACTAACTTTATCTGCATGAAGCATTGCTGTGCTCTGGTGCAACTTTGCCCAAATACTTGAGCTTTGTCAAGGCGACATACTGGTTTAAGCAGGAAAAATGTGAACTCCACGTACTTCTTTCCTGAGCCCGTACAGCGCAATGCCAAAGCACACATATTTGTGCAACGTTGCACCAGAAGCATATAAGCCTGAAGACTGTAGCAGACAGGTTGCACTGGCCCAGGCAGGGAAAAGAGTGCTATGATTAGCGCTTTCACCTTGAAGTAGCTACCAAGGCTGTCAACAGGGCATCCCCCGTGTGCAGGCAACTGTCCCAAAGGGTTTAGAGTTGCAGTTACAGAGCTATTTATGCAAGGGTTTTTAATGTTAACCCGTGAGCTCCTTACTGGGGCTATTTAGCTAATAGCCTTAGCTAAATAAGGCTTAGCCTATTTAAAACCCTTGCATAAATAGCCTACACCCTGGGTGAAGGCGGCTGTAACGCCCTAAAATCCCAATGGATGTTGCATGACACATGCATGACAGCAGAGTAAACCCAGACAGAACCCCACAACAGCGGATCCAGTCCCGGTGCAACTTACAAAGGCATGTATAGGGTTTAGGGTTTTCTGCAATCCGCCCCAAACAGGGTCCCACACCTTGCAAAATCGCAGTCGATCCCCTCCTCCTGCACCACCTTCTCCACCCAATCGATGGACTCCTTGTGGCTCTCTGCCACCAGCTTGGCCTTGTCAGTGCCCCACATCTCCTCCTGCTGGGAGTAGTAGTCATCATTCCACAGCATGATGTGGGCGGTGGTGCGTCCGGTCTGGCCCGCGCCGATGGCCCTCCCCTCCAGCACCACCACCGACTTGCCTGCAGGACATCCATACCTGTTTAGCTTGGTCGATTAGCCGCTAGTCTTCTCGCATAAGCTACAATGTGAATGAGCAATCATGTGGTTGCCGTTTCCTGCTTATTAGAAATTATTATCCCCCATAAGCCCATGATGTGAACTGCAGATTATTGCAGAGCACATCCCGCGCTTGAAAGGGGTCATAGTGGCTGATGTTGTTTTGGTGACAGTACGATGTGGTGATGTGTTCTGCAACCACAGCAACACGCTCCACTGGCCAGTTACCTAATGGCCTGTAAAGGGTTGCAGCTGCGTCAGGGAACACATCACCACATCTTACAGTCACAAAACAACAATTCACCGTTTAAATCACTATATTGGCAGTGAAAAATGCCTCAAATGCCCTTCGAAGTGCCTCCAATGTACAATTAGACATTTCTCCAGACAAACGTGAATCCAAAGCTCACATAGAGGTTGCACCAGAATTGTTACCTTGCTTGATAAGATTGTATGCAACGCTGAGTCCCGCAATGCCCCCACCCACCACCACCACATCCGCCTCCACATCTTCCTCCATGCGGGGGAACCTCTGCCTCACATGCTCGTCTTGATCCCACACAGAGTGCGTGAGGCCAGGGAAGGTGGCGGTGTTGTGGGACTTCTTGGGGGTGGCGGTAGCTCCACACGTAGGTGCGCTGCCCTCTGTGGCCCTTGCTTCTGCCATCCTGTATGGTGGGTGCGCAGGTGGGATGGATGGAACTGGCATGGGAGACAATGCAGTTTGTTGTATTGCAATACCCGTACATGCATGCATGTATTTACACTAACTGCTTTGTGCCAACAAGTTCATTGCATCTTTTGTCACAACATATGATGGGTGTGCAGTTTAGGTTGCGGTTGGCAGAGTGGGGATTGCCCATTATGTCGAGATGTACGGATGGCAGACAACCATACAAGTGCATGCATATTTGCACCAATTGCTTCCAGCATGCAGGAAGATTGGTGGTGGTTTTAAATTCTACTGTTCTACAGCACAAATCAGAAAAGACAGGAATTAGGGTAACCGTTTAGGTTTGTCCGCCAGCATGCTCAATGCGCCACTTGCTGTATGATCGTACACATGCATAGGACCTCTTAATGACATTGTCCCAACATACAACACATGCCAGACATCATGACACACAAGCACATGTAAACACCTGCCTAGACACTTAAGCCGCTGGGGTCCATGGCCACGCACGTCTGCACAGCCACGCACATCCCGCTGTCCACCCACACTTTGCACCCATCTTGCTAATGCAATGTTCATGACTGCTTCACCACACCTAGATCTCTTCATGTGGCTGCGCGCGCCTGTTGGGTTGCTGTCCCTAGCGAGGGTATTCCTGTGCGCGGTAGCAAGCCTGCCGGACAGCTGAGAGGGCCTCTGATTGTACGAACCCTTAGCAGGGGTCGATGAGAGGCGCGGTACCGATGAGCTTGTTCGCAGGCAGGATGCTGCTGGCAGCAGCAGTGCTGCAGGTCCTGAGTTTTAAAGGGTACTCAGTGTGTTTCAGCCTAGTATGAGCTCACTTGTGGCAATGGCGTAACATTGTGTGGGCCCCACTGGGATTGTGGCACTTGGTGAGCCACCACTGCGGGGGTGGCACTGGCATGGTAAACCCAATATGGTGTGGAGCAGGTATTGCATAAGTTGTTAGATAAGGATATAGGTGTAAATATCGATGCTGTCTAGCAGTGGAGTTGGCTGGAATCTTGTGACAAGTGGCAGTGAGGCTCACTCTCACTTTGTGAGGCCCCCCGACACCACTACTGGACCACATCACTATCCAGTATTGTGGTTCGGTACCTGGCAGAGTACTGTGCTTGGAGATGCACAGCAACGATGACATTGGGAGGGTGGTGGCAGGCCTGGCGAGCAGTCGCAAAGGGTGCATAGAAGGAAGACTTCGACAGCAGTAACGCTTGGGGCGTCCACGACCGGGATTGAAAGGCTTACTTAGACAATAGACAAGGAGGATGTCGGGGGTACGACTTGCAGGTCTGAGCCTTAGGCACCAAGTCTAAGACTTACAGCTAGCTGCAATCGAGTTGCTCACACCTGCGCGAAACTTTCCGTGACGGGGCAGCCTTGTGACTTCTATATCGAGGCACTACAATAGGCTCTTCCGGTTGCTTCACTTGCTGATTCTGGTCGACAGGCCTCGGGAGCTTTATATAATCTGCTGGTAGCGAATCTGATACATCTGCTGGTAGCGATTCTGAAAGCTAGCGAGCGAAACCAGTGCATTGCGCAGGTAGACGTGGAAGCCATCGTTGCCTTCGCTGAAAAGGATTTCAACGTCGCAAGAGTCACACATTTGTGGCCTGCAGCCGGTACCCACCTGCGAGGCAGCCAGAGTGACGGTCCCATGTGTCCCATGTGCTTAATGCCGAATATGAATTACTCTCGAACCTGATCGAATGTAAATTAAATTGTTTTAAATCAATTATTTATTATTTTCTACACTGCATCAGTTATGACCCATAGCCTTAGGTGCAAGTCCATTCTTCAATGACCCTGGCCCAACCTAGGTAGGCTGCAGTCCAGAGAAGTAGCAATAAAAGTCGGAAAAAGATAGTAAGGGACGGTCAATCATTATCAGCAATTGGCTTGCAAAGCGATTCGGTGGGGCCCACAAGGCCCTGCGGCCACTGGGGCACTGCCAGAGAGCAACCATTGCCTGGGTTTAAGACCACCGGCCGGCTCAAGCAACTGAGCAGAGCTGATTAAAATAAGTTTTGAGCCACTCACAGATTTTCCATTACAAACCCCTAGCCTTTAACAAGGGCCAGGCCTGTGCTTCACCTTGAGACCACGCTGGGAGTGCTGTCAGCGCGATGCACTCCAGCTGCCAAACTGCTTGGCACATGCAAGTAATCAAAACATTTGAAGGGAGTAGTAGGGAGCATTGTGCTCCTGGGTGACCCTAGGCATGGCTGTGAACCTACCATAACACATGGTATTGTAGATTGGGATGAAAACGAGGGGTCAGGTTGAGCGCAAGCCTACCGCCATTGCAGTACCCCAACTGGAAAGGGGATCATATGCTTGAAAAACTTATCCAGAATCTGAAGAAACCTATGGTGCACTGCCTAAACAATGTAATCGGCGGAGTATAGATGTGGCAAAAAGGATTGAACTTGAGCAAGAAAAGGGCCCGAGGCTCGATCTTCTTCTGTATGCAATAGTGAACCATGCCCTTGACCCAAAGTTTTGGGATTCAACAGGCCAGCAAATTTTTTTCCTTACTCTGCCATGCGCCCTTTGCCGGGGCTGCGCCTCCATCCCCACCCACCCCAAGCTCTACCTTACCCTACCCCATAACCCTATGGGAGCCGCGCTCTCCGCACCTCCTCCAAATCGAGGGCCGCCGAGTGGTACCGCGCCTTCATGTCCTCCAATTGCTCCTCGCACGTGCCTCCCCCCTGGCCACCCGAGGTGTGGTCGTCAACGCTGAAAAGGTAGGTTGACTTGATGTCGATTCGCGTCTTTGGCATCACAAAGATGCCCTCGGTGTAGGTTTCTACAGTCTCCAGCTTGTCCAGCACTTCCCAGCCAGAGGTTATCTCCCTGGCAGCAACAATAACAGGAATATAAACAATTAAGAAAAAATGTGGAATGATAATATAAAAAAATCGCGCATGTGCATGATGACCACCATGTCACAAACACTCAGTGGCAGGAATTCAACAGGCACAAAAACATTAAATTAGTTGCAAGGACCCACAACCAAACCTCTGCAACACAAGGTGTGGCCAAGCCCGCGATGCGCACGCGCCACTCACCCGAACACGGTGTACTGCATGTTGAGGTGGGGCGCAGCCCCCAGCAGCATCGAGAAGGAGGAGCCATTGTCATTGGGGTCGCTGCTGCGGGCCATGGACAGGATTCCCCTCCCGATGTGCTTCACATTCTCGTGCACCTCAAGGGGGACACGCTTCTCGGCCTGGAGCTGCAGGAGGGGAGGGATTCCAAGGGGGTCAGAACCGATGTAAGGGCTGAGGTTGGCGGTACTCACCGGAGCAGAAACCCGTGTGGGTGGAGAACAGCCGTGCCAAATTTGCGCCCTCTCAAGGTCGTTGATATGGGTTTGTGTTAAGTAGCGAGGATCACATGCTGCAGAGGGCGCGCAATGAGGGAACATTCTGGATGGCAGGGCAAAGACTGCAAGGATCTAAGCTAGGGTATTACAGGGCAGGAATTGAGGGCAGGAATGATGGGCGATGGTGTACCTTTTGCATTGGCGTCAGCGGTTGCGTGCGGCCGTACATGCACTCGGCGGTTTGCGCCACAAAGCCCTTGTCAACCCTAAAGATGTGGTTGGTGTTGTAGAGGCCAAGGCGGCCCAGCGCAAGCATGTGCTTCACAGTCTTGGGGGCAACCTGCAAGGCAGGCAGGTGTCAAGCCGTGGACAACGAAGGGCCTTTGTTTGACAACCACTTCGCATGGTTTCACCCACTGCCCAAGCCTCTACACATGCCTCAGGTATCGAAACCTTCCCAAAGATGCCATTGTGCACTCCACTGCACACGCTGTGCTACATGCGCTAAGTGTGCTAAATGTGCTAAATGCCAGCAGTCCACGCCGTGTGCCATACGTGTGCCAGCAGCTCACCACCCCACCCACCAATCCATCGCCACCGTGGGCCATGCCGTCCTTCACCACCCCACCCACCACCGCCACCCCACCCCACCCCACCCATTGCCACCACGCCCTCCTCCACCACCACCCCACACCACCACCCACCCACCCACCCACCCACCGCCACCCACCACCACCCACCCTCCTCCACCACCACCTCACCACCGCTACCCCACCAAAGCACCACCGCCACCACGCCCCGCGCCCAAGCTCACCTTGTCATAGAAGGCCATCTCGATGTCGCCATACGCCGTTTGGAACACCATGCGGTCCTTGCCAATGTGCTGCGGGTACAGGTTGCCCAGTGCATGTGCGCCACATAGGAGGGTGCACAACGCTAGCAGAGTGGCTGCTGCTGAAGGCGCCATGGAGGGCGTCTCTGGGGGACGGAGCACAGGGTGTTAGTACTAGGCGATATGCTTTGTTGGGGACAAGCACTGTGGCCATGTGCACGGGGTTGAGCCCTTTTGCACCTGCAGCAAGACTTGTTACTCAGCTTAGGTCTCGACCATGGCAACAGGGTGACTACTGGAACCTCTGATGGAAAGGGGGTTCTACCAGTTTAGGGGCGACGCTGATGCCCACATCCATCCTCATCCGCATGAGGGTTACGGGGTTACAGGTGGGGGCTGGCATTGGGCAGCTGGTTGTTTTGAACAGGGGTGCCAACATGTTGGCTACTATGGGTGCGTGCACACCACCTGAGGGCCGCCAGGACTGTGCCTGTTAGTAGAGTGTACAACCAGCCTAAATTATTTGCACACGAATTAGCACGTAGGTTATACACTGCAGGATTATGCACTGCGTACTGCTGTCACACACAGAAGACACGCCTCCAGGACCCTTTACTATCGTTTTCACGCCCTAGCAGTAAGGCTAGCTAGAATCAACATGCATGCATATACTGTACACAAGTACTCACAAGTGCGCAGCCAAGGCTCCTCCAGTGCTGTTCAGATTACGGCAGTTGTAGCAACTGCCTCCAAACTCCTCTGCGCCGTGTGTGAACTTCCAACAACAGCACTTTGTCACTGCTTGTTGCACATAGGTGAGCAGGCTGTTGATTCTATTTGCTGCCACTAGATAAGGCCGAGGTATGTGGGCTGCTGGGCTATCACTGCTAGTACAACCTCAACCTTGAAATAACAGTAGGAAATGCCCAGCAACAGAAGTACTTCAGCAGCAGCAGTACTATTGATCAATTGAGGCAGGCCTGTCCCCGTCCTTTGCGCCTAACACACCCATTGCCAGCTTTACCCAGAATGTGCAACGGATAAAGCTGGCAAAGTGCCAACTTGTGACGTCTTTGACAGCAGATTGATAACACGTTCTGACTCTCCCCAGCTTGCCCATCGTCTCCTTTGACAACCCAGTGACGCACCGCATCTCTTCTGCATTTCCACGCCAGCTCTGTCACTAGATGTGAGGCTCTGAAGGCTCCAGTTCGGTTCTCGCAACTCAAAAGGGGCTTTGTGGGCTGAAGCTGTGGAAACGTATATGAGTGGTGGTTCGAAATGAGCAGCAACCCGTTCATGTCCGAGGTGAATATCTTGCCATCTGATGTTGCGAGTTCCGTGATATTGGCCAATCACCGGTACCAACTAAACTGAACCTTGTTGTGTCGCAGGAGGTCCCGTTTGGCGACTCGAACCCTTTCAACAATGGCAACCCCCTGTCCATCCCCAACGAGCCTCCCCCACCCTACGAGAGCGTCATCATGAGCCACAATGGGGTGGGTGCCAGCCTGGGTGTCGAGAGGTGCTATGTTCACAATTGATATGCTACCCGTTTGACGCGCACAGCTACTGACGGCAGCTGTTCGAACGCAGGAATATCCAGCCGTGGGTGCCTCCGCTAGAGTGGTACGTGAGTTACTGGTCAATTTCATGGGGCTATGTGACTATATGCATGCATATGAACAGTGCAGCACATGGACAACTAGCATGTGCGAGTGGTTTCGTATTGATGAGCACCACCCAGCATTTCCCTTGAGTTTAGTGGTACAATCCAAAAAATGCATCTTTCCCCGTGTTTTCCAGGCTCCAGCTGAGAAGAATGACTTCCACATCACCGTCACCGACCCAGTCAAGCAAGGAGATGGTGTGGGGGTGCGTTGCTGCCAATTTGAAACTCTTTATACATTAAAGCAATGTTCTAGGCAGGCTGTTGCCCTGTGTGTCCCACCTAGGGAGGAACCTTCGGGACCCTACAGAACATACCCACACCACCACTCTGTGACCTGCAACCGTGCCCCCACTTATCCCCCTTGCACAACCCTCCAGCTTTTACAATCTCACCATCCCACACATCCCACACACCACCCTCCACAACCACTACTCCCGCCCTTGTCCAGGCGTACATCTCATACAAGCTCACCACCCACACCACGCTGGAGCAGTACCGCAACAAGCACCTGGAGGTCATTCGCAGGTTCAGGGACTTTTCGTGGCTGCACCAACGGCTCACGGAGCAGAACAGGGGTAAGGCGCTGCTTGGGTTTAGGGTTTGGGGTTCAGTGAACAGGCACTGTTTAGGGTCTAGGGTTCTGGGACTTCTCGTGGCATTGCGCACTGTACTCACCAAGGGTAACTTTAGCTGGATGGAACTGAAACGCAAATAACTACACATCCTACAGGGATCATCATTCCAGCGATGCCGGAGAAAAGCGTTGTCCAAAAGTACCAGATGACCGCGGAGTTCATTGAGACTAGGCGACAAGCGCTCAGCCTGTTCGTCAACCGAGTGGTGCGCAGCTGTTTCGGGTTTAGGATCTAGGTGGCAAGCGCTCAGTTTTTTCATCAACCGAGTGGTCCATTGACCTTGCATGCACCTGACCTGCCATTTGGCACAGTACAGCTGCACTCACAGTCGCATATGCGCGCCTGGATGGGATGCATCTACAAATACTTGCGCCACGCCATGCTCTGCTCCCATTCGCAGCTCGCTGCTTACTGCTACCCCCAGCGGTGGGCACTGCAGCCACATTGTAGTCAACTGGCATTTCATTGTAGTCAACTGCCATTACATTGTAGTCAACTGGCATTTCATTGTAGTCATCTGGCATTACATTGTAGTCAACTGCCATGCCAAGCGCATCACTGTGACCTCATCTGACCATGCGCTTCTGCTGTTCAGGCGTCCCATCCCGTGCTCCAGCTCAGCCCTGACCTGCAGTTCTTCCTGGAGTCGTCAGAGCACGACTGGAACTTCAGGATGGCGCAGGTAGGGTATGGTCTAGGGTTTAAACCTAAACTTGTCAGAGCGCGTCTGGGACTTCAGGATGATGCAGGTAGTGCACACACACACATGCGTATGCCATGCACAGGTCATGCAGCGGACGTTCACATGGCCATGCACAAGGCTGTTCAACAGACTTGCACCGCACCACGCCCTTTTTGTTCAAGAAGTGCAGCTTTGACATGGTGCAGCACTGGAAGCAATGCCAGGCATCACCATGACCATGCATCTCACCATGCATCATCTTGAATGCATCAGGTCACAGCCACGGCAGCAAATAAGGCATCACCTGACCTCACTTGCATCCTTTCAAGAAGTCAAGTATGAAGATCCATAATGCTCCACCACGTCAATTGATGCAGCAGAGAGCAATGCAAGTCCTCACCTTGACCAACCTGACCTCACCCTGCAGGTCCAGGTAGAGGTGAAGGCCAACCAGAGCAAGTTTGCCAACGCCATGCAGCGGCTCAAGGACTGGCAGCACAATACAACGAACGCACTCACAGGTATGGCGGGACGTGGTTTGGTGCTCTGCACAATTTGCCAGCTTGGTCAATCGGGTGCAAACTCTCTTGTGCAAGGATGATGGGGCCGATTTTGGGAGCCATGCCCACATGCACTCCCGTATTATATTTCTAAACAATGCGCACACGTTACCCCCACCTGGTCACAACCCATCACTCCCACTTGATCTTAGCCCACCATCAAAGCAGACCTGCACCCCCCACCCACCCATGTGTCAATGGCCAGGGTGCTGCGACGACGAGGAGCAGGACCCCGACTACTGGATCACACCTAATCACACCTGATCAAACCTGATCACACATGATTGTTACATGTCATTGCCATTCCTCTCAGGGCGCAGCGACGATGAGGAGGACCCTGTCTACCTGATTACACCTAACCCCTCCCTGATTACCATTTAAATTACCATGTTTCCTTGGTCCCCAGGTCGCAGCGACGATGAGGAGGAGGACCCCGACTACCTGCGCGTGCGTGAGTACGTGACCCAGCTGGAGGGCCACCTGGCGGAGGCGCACAAGCAGGCGGCCAAGCTCATCAAGCGCCAGGCGGAGCTGGGCGCAAGCGTGGCGGAGTTTGGCGCAGCCATGGCGCAGCTGGGCAAGTTTGAGGAGAGTGCGCTAGCAGACAGCTTCATCGCGCTGGGTAGGTGGCGAGGGTTGGGTGGGTGGGTGGGCGGGTAGGTGTGATGCATTCTGATACAAAGCTTGCAGCATTAACAATGTGAAAGCATGGGCTAAAGGGAGTTTCAATCTGGAAGGGATGATTCCATTTTCAACAACGATTTGATTTTGAGTTTTTTGTGTTTTATTCGTTCTCAGCTAGTGTATGCGTAATGCCCTGCCATCCCCCAGGTGAGAAGTCCGACTGCCTGGCCAAGTTCTACGAGGAGGGCGCCATCGTGCTGGGTGCACAGTTTGAGGCCCCGCTGAAGGACTTTGTGCGCATGGTCAAGGCAGTGAAGGCAGTCATGGCAGACCGATCGGCTGCGCTGTCGGCACTGCAGATGGTACGTGGGTGTAAGGGTTTACCGTTGGGGTGAGGGCGCATTTTCTGAACCGCACCTGCTGTATCCAGTTCCTCACCTTGCATTGCCTTTGGCCTTACTGCCAGGCAGCTGCAGCTAGTGGCTGGATCTACCCTGTGGCCGCATACATGCCTTTTGGGGTTCATGTAATCAATTGAGTCCTCTGTGGGCGTTTGTGTAGGCGCGGGCAGATGTTGACGCGCGGCGCACCAAGGTTGCCAAGCTGCGCGGCACCCCGGGGATCAAGGAGGAGAAGGTGGCAGAGGCGGAGCGGGACCTGAACGTGGCGCAGCACCACTCAGAGGCAGCCAAGAACACATACGAGGTAAACCATAAACCCTACATTACTCGGACGCAATCAAGAAGGAATACCAGGTGCAACCCTAAATCTCACACTACTCCGAGACAGCTAAGGATGTATGAGGTGAAGCCCTACATTCCTAAACCGATCTGTAGCAGCTAATGCTCTTCTCTTCTCTTTCAATACTGGCATCATATTTCGTATGTGTTCTTGGCTCCTTTCTTTTAGGATTATTATAACTTAAAAAAATAAATAAACTTTTCTTGCATGGGTTCTTTTACCCTCCTGCCCACCATGTAATGTCTTCTAACCATCCCATGCTCATCACATGCTTTGTGCGCGTGCAGTTGATTGTGCAGCGCATGTCTGAGGAGCTGCACCGCTTCCAACGAGAGAGGGCGGTGGAGATGGCGGGCGTGCTGCGGGCGTTTGCAGAGGCGCAGGCGCGGCTGGCGTCTGACACGGGCAGCGTGTGGCAGGCGCTGGTGCCGCAGATGAATGGCCACTGAAGGGGGGATATTTTACTCCGCGGGGGGGGTGCATTGGATGTCAGGGCAGGTAAATGACCATTGATCAGAAAAGACTTGCTTGTGCGGTGGCCGATGCAAATGCGCATATGTGGGGAAATATGGTGGGAGATGGGGCGGGGAGTCAATGCTGGACGTATGATAAAGGGGATTGCATGGGAAGCCGTGTCACACCACAGTCGCTGCGGCAGCTGTTGCGGCAGGCAATTCTGTGGCATTTGTATCATTTAGCTGGGTCTGACTGTGATTCTTAGATAAATTATGCACTGTAGTTTCTTGTGACTGCATCGTGCAGCCATCTTGATTTTGTTGCTTTGTTTGCTGTAGTGAACCAAAAACATGCCAAGCCATTGGGGTACTGGACAATTGCTCGTGTTCCTGCACTTGCAACCTGCATAAAAATTCTCTTCTAGACTTAAAGTCTAGAAGAGAATTTTACTCAGCTAGACCAAAGTTTGGTCTAGTTGAGTATTCTACTGGGTTGAATGCTGGTGTGTGCATCATCTGATCCAGACACTGCATGCCGTGCAGCAACTGACAGTGTAATGAAAGATAATTTTTCGTGTTAATTGAGTTTGCTGCATCAGGCATATGCGGGCAGTCCAGAATGGACCATGCCATTATGGATCCACTGATGCAGTACATGTACTCCGCAAAAATGGGCCTTGAAATTCATTGACAAGGAGAGTCTCACATCAAGCAGTGTGACATAAAAACACACACAGTGGGTCCAAAACCATGAATGCTTCAATCGCCTCCATCCAGGAGGACCGCAATTTCATTGGTAAAATGGAAAAGTTGCCAACTGCTATCCTGTGTAAGTCCAGGCTGCTTTCGGTACTGACTGTCACACTCTGCTGAGTCACCGTCAACTATGCTGCCACACTGCGAATGAGTGCAAGCCGCGTACAGGATTGCGATCTGCCAAAATTTATTTAGAGCGCCCCCCCCATTGCCATCAACATGCATGGACAATAGCTATTGCTAGCATGGTGTGATGATGCTGACCCAGCGCTGAGTTGAAACCACTCATGACCACTGACAACACGCTGTACTCCTTGTCAGCATGCTGCTTGACCACTGATCCATGGCCCATCTCATTTCTTCTTTTTCTTGTTGCTTTTCCCGGCAGCTTTGCTGCTGCTTTGCGCTGAGCTGGACGCCCCCGAGGGCGCTGCTGCCGCTGCTGCTTGTAGTTGCTGCTGCTTGGCTGCTGCCGCCTGAGCCTTCTTTGACCGACCCGGGTGCTTGGGCACAAGCTCCGCTACCCGTGTCATCAGTGCCCGTCCTGTAGCAAGTGCACGACTCAATATCAATTCACCCGGATATTGTAGCTTGTCGCTGCTTATTTGGTTAACTCAAACACAATAGTCTAGGCGTAGGCTCGGCTTTAATGGGGTATATATCAGTGCACACGGAGGGAATGTGGAGGGCTGGATAGGTTCCAACACTCAGCGCCAGGCGCAATAGGTACAGTACAATCTGCACGCCTTATATGCATGGCACATTCACCAAAAGCAGGAGACCTTACGTGTAGGTATTTCTGGGTTGACTGGGGTGCCATCCTCATTTTTCAGTTGCACCCGCAACCTGCCTACCAACCAGAAATCCCGAGAGTACGCCTTGTTCTGCAGACATTATGTTTGTGAGAATAAGTATATTGAAGCACTGCCAGAAAGGGTGGAAGTTGCAAGCAGTCGCAAAACCAACGGTTGCAACTGAACACCACGCTTACCTCAATCTCAGCTGGAAGCTTCAAGTGTTTACAGCAGTCGAGGATCTCTGTTGGTGTTGGGTTTTCGCATGCTGCGGGAACAGGCCAAACCACTTGGACTAGCGAAATGCCACCAGTGATATGCCACCAGTCACACTAAACTGCTACTTTAAGACAGAAGGCGACAAACTGGAGCGACCAGATAAGACCGCATTGATGAGCAGTACATGGCCATATGCATGCATTGTTGGCAACATACCTATTGCCACGGGCAATTTGCGCCCTTCAGAAATTTTTTTCTTTGAATTCAAGTACGATGGGTAGATTATGACTCTCTGCATGGGCCACACAACAGGTTGAGGGCTTGGTTGAGATGTCACTCTCATGCACCCAAATAGCGGCATGCCAGGTGCGGAGCCATACCGTGTCGTGTTCGAAGCTCATGCTTTCAGAATAGCTGTTTAATTCGATGCAGTGTTGCCCATCAGCAATTATGCGGCTGGTGCGCGTTTCATATGTGCTCAAGGGGTGCTTGCTCAGGGAGTCAATGCCCTGGATGCTTGGCCACTGCTGCACGAGCTTGTAAGCTCGAAAGAAGAAGCCCAATTGAATGAAACCTTGTTCAGACCAGTGTTCAACGAGTTCAGGCCTATACTGTAGCTATAGCTCGCAGTTTTGGTACTAGTAAGCGAGAATACCCAAATATATATAGTATAATAGGTCACTTCCTGCTCCCCATGCACACATCAAGTTGGCCTAGGTACTTCATTTAAAGAATTCCGTCCTGTCAACCAGACCTATCCATTCACTCAATGAGTCACTGCCTGCTTCAGCCCTCAAAGTTGTTGCTGCAAATTCCTAGTACCATCTCTTGAGTTGCTAGTTGGCAAGTACCATCTCCGTCCTGTTTCCCAATTACAACAGAACTTTTTCAAGGCAGGAGAGCTTGCCATTTGAAGGTATGTGCTTCTGTATTTTTCTGATTTGCGGCAAATGGAGCCGGCTGTGTCTACCAGCTCAACTCACGCTCACAGGACATACACATGCATGCATATGGCATGCATGCGTATGGCGCCTTTGGTTCGCACGTTGGCCACCTGCACGAATGACTTCCACCCTCATAAATAACTGCTTCATGACTATACAAGCCTACTTATGCACAGCTGACGTGCTGTGCAGGCCCGATGTCATTGAGTTGTGCCTGCCTGTCCACACAGAGGAGCTTCACACCTCAGAGGACCAGCAAACACGCAGGTACGCACAAGAATTAACCTTGGACATGCCAGTTGGTCTAACAAGAAGTTTACTCGCACACCCACACTTGGCAACATACCTTTGGCCACAAGTAGGTGTTTAGTTCGGGTGACAGTAGGGTTGGGTGGCTGGAAAGGTTAGAACAGACGGGGGTCAGTGCGTTGACGTGACCACCGCACGGTGCAGGGCGGTCCAGCCACGCAGTCAGGCAGCCCTGCACAAGCATCAACAGCTGCTGTACCTCCCAGCCCCTCCCGCACCCCACCCTGGATCGCCACCACACCTGGGGAGGGTCAGCAGTACACCAGGCACGCAGAGGACCCATCCGCACCTCCAGCAGCAACAAAGACAGCGAAACAGACACCAGCGGCCAGGCAACAGCACCTGCCATACCCACCACCGCCCTCGTGCTCACAGCCATTGCAGCAACAGCCTCAGTGGCAGCGATTACCCTCTCCAGCAGCGGGATGAGCATCGCAGACTTCCTCCAGTCTGTTTTGGACACCATCGCCAATGCAGGACCAGCTGCACCCTTGCTGTTCATCGTGGTCTATGCCCTGGCGACAGTCCTGCTGTTCCCAGCTTCGGTATTGACTATTGGCGCGGGCTATATCTTCGGACCGGTCCTGGGCACCGCTGTTGTGTCCGTGGCGGCAACCACAGGATGCGCCCTTGCCTTCTTGGTTGCACGCTACCTAGCGCGCCCCTGGGTGGAGTCCAAGCTCCAAGACTACCCCCGCTTTGCCGCGATCGACAAAGGCATCTCCAAGGAGGGGGCGCGCATCGTCCTCCTGCTCCGCCTCTCGCCCCTCTTCCCATTCAGCCTGCTGAACTACATGCTGGGACTCACAACCATCAGCTTTGGGCCCTATGTGGCGGCTTCCTGGGCGGGCATGCTGCCGGGGACCATCGCCTACGTGTACCTCGGAGGAGTGGGTAGGGCAGCTACCGAGGCAGCAGGCAGCGGGTGGGACTGGCCCAAGATCGCGCTGTATGTGGTGGGCGCCATTGCCACCCTGTGGGTCACGCGCATCATATCACAGGCAGCGGGCAAGGCGCTGGAGGAGGCGGAGGCGGGCAGCGAGTACAGCCCGCTGGGGGAGGGGGAGGGGGCGGCGCGGGGGGGCAATGGGGAGCGGAGTAGCAGCAGGGATGGGGAGGACAGGCCGTAGGCATGGGGTTGGTTGGTGTATTCCTCTTCCCACTCCATGATGGACCAGCAGGGTGCTGATGATGTGGCAGGTGGCCTTTAGTTGATAACGGTTTATTTACAGAGCCTCATTTTTGGAACATTAGCAAGTTGGTGATGTGCAACTTAGTAGTATGTGTTTTAGGGGGCAGTTTTATGCCAAGAAATGTTTACAATGCGAATCTGATGGAATTTTGTGAGTGTGATAAAAGCCGCACAGTCGGGTTGATATTATAAATGACTTCCTTTACAGTTGTGTGCAATCCTACCACAGTGCATGGGCATTTGGACCTGCCAACTGCATTGTGGATGTGCTGTAAGCAAAGAAACCTCGATCACTCAGCTGTACTCATTCATTACTCCTGCTTTGCTGCCGCGCCTTTTTCCCTCAATTGTCCCTGTCCCTTGCAAACCCCTCCCATGCTGTAGGCAGGCGATGCCATGTACCCAGTCCGATGACCCGGCCAGTCCACCATCACCCACCCAGCGCCACACCACCCACTTCCTCCTCAGACGCTGAGCTGTACCCACATGGCAGCTATCACCTGTCAGGGATCAAGATGGCTGACACTCTGGCAAGGCTGGGCACAGTGCGCCGCGAGGCATTGGCTGAGTCGCAATTTGTGCGCCCGCTGAGTGTCTACTACGAACTGGATGGTGGGGAAAGATACGGAATCAAAATGAATCACGAGTGGTGCTGTGCATTAGTTGGCTACATGCCCTCCACCAGTACATACGTAATACCATGCATTGAGCGGTATCATGCAGTTCTGGCATGGTACTTTCATTACACCTGGTGAAAATGCCTCAATGGACAGTTTTAACACGTGTTAAGGGGTGGTAATTGACGCCTTTCCCTATTCATTGCTGTTGGATCCACTGCAGGCGCTGAGCTGCGGTGGGACATGATCCTCTCGCAGCCCAGTGTGGGCACCTTGCTGCACCACACAGAGCTGGGGGCGGTGGTGGTGGTGCGCCAGTTCAGGCCCGCGGTGAGTGTGCTTGGGACAGGGATCAGGCTTGCAATGGCTGGCAACATATGTGTTGGGTATCGAAGATTGTACACAAGCAGAAATGTATGCATGGATCTGCTCAGTCATTACAGTAAACGTGCATGTTCCGATAGCGCTTGATACCCATTTTACTACACGCCACCATCTGGTTTGACTGCAGCAGTAGATGTTGCTGATGTGATCTGTTCATCGCAACTGTCTACAGACTGCAGCCATCATCCAAAATAGTATTCGGTGGCACTGCCCCCCTTACTGGCCAATTTGCTTCACACCAGCAAACCCTAAGGATGTACACCCCTGTGCAGGTGTATGTGTCTCTGTTGCGCCAATCTGAGCAGCTGAGTACCCCCGCTCCCTCCCTAGCAGCTGGCTTCACATACGAGCTGTGTGCAGGGCTGATAGACAAGAGCAAGTCTCCGCAGCAGATTGCACAGGAAGAGGTATGGATGGTGTGGGCTGGTACTAGCATGTGTGTGACTCGTTGATATTCTGGGCAACTTCCCAAGAATATGTGTGTGGTTGACACCGACATGCATGGACGTGCAATATGATCGAGGGAGTATCATAAAGCTCAAGTTGCTAATTAGCACAGATTGGTCCAGTCAATGATGTTGCAATGAGAGCTTGGACCACTAAATGCCCTGATTCCCACCCAGCATGATACTAGCTTTGTTTCTTCTTCCAGATCCTGGAGGAGTGTGGGTACGATGTCCCCCTTGATGCGGTGGTGGAGCTGACCACTTTCCATGGAGCAGTGGGCACTAGCGGGGCCCGGCAAACGGTGTTTGTGGCAAAGGTGGATGAGAGCCATAGAGTGGGACAAGGCGGCGGCTTAGGGTAAGCAAATTGCCAATGCTTGGGCATCATGCATACCTTATCAAGTTAAAATTTTGATTGAACTTTTGGGGGGATTTTGGTGTGGGGAGCTCATCTAACATCAGTGTGATACTTGTATGAACATCGTGGCTCCTGTTGGGTTCATGTGCTGACAAGTGGTGTGCAAAATCGCAGGGATGCTGGGGAGTCTATTGAAGTGTTGGCAGTGCCCCTGGAACAAGCCCAGCAGTTTGTGTTGGACAGCGAGGTGCCCAAAAGCGGTGCTCTATTGTTCGGTATCATGTGGTTGCTTCACAGCCTCGCTGCAAGCAAGCGGTAGTGTGGCTTGTAATAACGTTGCATGAGATCAGCCCCTATATGGGTAACAGCAACGTTGTCACCCGATACCCTTAGCATGCACTGCAGTAGGGCACCAGCCTCAACACCAGCTGTCACCATACACCACACTGACTCCCCTATCCAGCAAGCCCCCAGCCACATGCCACGGCCTCTTCCATCCTACCTGTTCAACTTAGCCCATCTCGTTTAACATTCCTCCCCATAGTTTCACCCACCCCCCACCACTGCATCGCTGTCATTATCCAAAACTGGGTTGCTCGTTGGTTTACCTGAATGGATGTCCGTCAGGTGGTTTCGGTATTCGCCTGGTACATTGCCTCCATAGATGCAGCTGTGGATGCAGTGTGCAGTCCTCCCTTGCGCTTCATATAATGGTGACTTCGTTGTCACATGCATGCATGCAACAGGGACACGCTCTAAGCTTCACGGTAAAGCGCCTGTGAGGCACTGCCGTGCACTGGCGAGCAAGATTAAGGACAGCCGTCAGGCGTCTGGGACGTCAGTAGCTGTTCAGTGCGTTCTACCTGTTTGGGTCCTCCAATGCACTCTTCAGCCTACCTGTTGATACAGCAGTACTTTGTTTACCGTTCTTGCCCGCTTTTGGAAACGGTGGATCCCTTTTGGCACCAGAAATCATTCCACTTGGAAGGTGCCCTGTGTAATCAACCAGTGCTGAGCATTTGACGCGTAAGCCTGCAACAAAGCACGCAAAGCATGCTGTGCCTTGACCCACAACAGATTGCCCCATCGCTGGGCTTGACAAGCCGCTTACACCCAGCTAAAGTGTAGTTGATGCGAAACGTGTACACCAGGTTTTATTCGCTGGCTGTCCGCTCGCCCTTGCTACCCAATCGGCCGATTGTCTAGACATGATGTCTGCAGAGGTAAAACCGAGCTCGCTTTCTATGTAGCTTACCCACTAAAGTGGCAGTGTTTAACTCTGTGTGTTTGCAGACCCTTCGAAACGAGGCTTCGTTGTACCCGGAATACCGGTACGGTTGCTTCCCAACTTCAGTTGCTTGCCAATTCACAGAGAGTTCGGTTGGACTGGTAGACAAATGTGCACAAAACCTGTGTTGCAGGGTTGCTGGTCCCTTAGAAGAATACAACCACCCAACAACGCTTGTCCAGTCCAGGAATCTGGACAGCGTGGGATCACCCAGCCTCACGTATGAACTCGACCCTACTGTCCAGGTTGGTCAAAATACACACATGCCAGCCAGCTGTTGTGCCCTTTCAGCCCCGGCATTTCTAGTGCCAGGATACATACTGCTTGCATGTGGGGTCAGGGGTTTGTAGGCATCCAGCCTTCCCTGGGTGGTGCAGGAATGCCTGATCGAGCGCCAGTTGTCAGGCGCACAGGCAGATGCAGTGGTGACTTTCTTCCATAGGGTTCACAGCACACCCCTCCCGGGAGGTAAGAATTGCAGTTGCGTCCACATAGTATGTCAGAAGACTACCCTCAGGAACAGGTTATGTTAACCATACTTGGTGGATATGGCAGCAAGTTTCTGCACCTGGGATGCAATTACCTCAATCTTCACATTCCTGCACAATTGACAATAACAGTGGACCATGGGCGCCATTGCAGCAATACCAAGCATCATACTGACATGCAGGATTCACACCTGGGTTCCTGCTGGGGGACGGCACTGGAGTGGGGAAGGGGCGAACGATTGCAGCAGTTATCAAGGAGTGCTTTGCAAAAGGCGGGAAACGGGCATTATGGCTCTCCGCTGGGTCGACCGGGCTTCTTCAGCAGGATGCAGCTAAAGAGCTGGAAGCAGTAAATGCAATGATGCAACTGTTCCCCAAGGTGTGGAACCTGTGCCTAGCCATGAAATGATCAGGGCCTTTCCTTTCCTACTGGCATGCGTGTATGATATTCAGTTCAGCCTGACAGGTGTCTGGGGACGTCTGCACACTGTGTCGTGTCATCTTGTATTGTATTCCCCTGGCAGACATTGATAAATAGCTGCTAATTAGCCACTGGGTGCACAGGGGCCGCGGAAGATACCCCGAGAAAATGAGGATGGTGTGCTCTTCTGCACTTACTCCAATTTGAGGGGTAACCTGCCTGCCATCAAAACATGGCTGTCTGGGGACCACACTGGACCCCTCCTCATTCTTGACGAATGCCACAAGATAAAGAATGTGGAGGTCATTGGGCCAGGTATGGCAGCACTGCGCAATGATATGCTCTGACATGGGTTAATGCATGGTCCCTACCTGGGGATTGGGAAGCCCCTTGGTGGTGTGGTCAGTGGTCACCTGACTCATGAAAAACCTCAGGCGGTAGTGACCAATTTCTTGTACAGGAACAGCCACAGCCAATGGAGGTCCATGCAGTCTCTGGTGATCAGTCTGGTTAATTTCCATCCTCAATCATCAACGGCATTGCTTGATACAACGCTGGTCATCGAACATTGCATCCATCCCTACTCAGACCCACATGCAATGCACAGCATCATCATTGCAGGCAAGTCGCCATCGGCCACAGCCATTGAGGCCAACCAATTGGTTGAGGAGCTGCCAAGTGCCAAAGTGATGTACTGCAGTGCCACGGCTGCAACCGAGCCAATCAATCTGGCCTACATGCCTCGCCTGGGCATTACAGAAGGCATCGCACAGCGCTTGTCAAAGTGAGCGAGTTTGCTGTTGTATTGCTAGGGCATGGACATAATTTTTTTGCAGTTATATTGCTATAACGAAAGGCTTACTGGTTAGAAGTGCTTTCCAGCAATGAAGCTATATTTGCAGTCTGCTGAACATGCCTTGCGCCAGAGATAGCACATGGATTGCGCCAGCGGGAAGCTGCGCCACTCGTTGTGTTTTATTATGCTGCAATTGCATTGCATTAATGCCAACCACATTTATAAATATACATGCGTATATCCATGGATGACAGTACATTACTTGGATGAAGCACCTTATTACTACCTAGCCAGATCGTTAATTTGCATCTCGTGCCTGTCTGCTGTGCTGCCTGCCTGTCTGATTTGTTGTGTGCATGGTTACGCTGAACCTTGCTGTTGAATGTTAACAGGTTGGGGCCAGCTGCCAGCGATCTGCTGACAATTGGGTTGAAGTCTGTGGGAGCGTACATGAGCAGGAGCCTGTGCTTTGCCGGGGTGGAGTTTTCCTGGAGGAATGTGACGATGCCTGATACGTTGAGGTAGGCGCTGTGTCGGGTTGAGCATCTGCTTCCTTATAATGTTGCTGGTATTGCAATGTCAGGCTAGGAGTGCCTGGCGACAGGCACCAGCTGATCTGTCCTAGCAGATTGTCATGGTGCAATGGCCATGAACGATTATAACAGGCATGCCTGTCGCAGGGTCATATATGATGGCTGTGCAGATGTCTGGCAATTGTTGTGGAACCTGGTTCAAGTAGTTAATGGCAGCAAGCATTCGACGGGGGCATCACTGGATGTTGCCTACTGGCGAGAACACCAGCGATGCTTTCAAGAACTGCTCCTCGCAGCCAAGGTGTGCATCATTTCACTTAGATTGCTGTAAACATTATATCGTTGGTAGGAGGGTGGCTCCGCCATATAATGGCCCATGCAGCCGGGCTTGCAAACATATATTGCAATGGCCTGATAACAAGGCATTTGTACCTATTTGTTGCAGGTAAAAGCTTGTACAAAGCTGGCAACCCAAAAGCTTGTTGCTGGGTACTCTGTGGTTATTGGCATGCAGTCAACAGGCGAGGCCAGTATGGAAGAAAGGCACCAACCTTCTGCTGTGAGGAGGAGCATTATGCTCTTCATTGCCAACTTTGTCAAGCACTGCAACAACCTGGATCAGTGGCGATTGAAGAAGCTAGCTTACATGGTGCGCGCTTCGTGCTGTTTAAAAAGCAATTCCAAATTCGCTTGCGCATCTCTCTTTCCGCATGGTTATTATCATTCTCAGCAACTGGAGCATGAGGCTTAACTGTATTGCACAATTTAATGAAAGCTTAGCACATGCAGGTTTGTGACCTTGGCAGCACAGGCACAAAAGTCCCCACAATCTTAAAGGTCAAGTGCCCAAGGGCTGGTGGGAATCCCTGGGTGATGCACATTGTGTGCATGTTACAGGTGCACAATTGGGACAAGCTCATTGCCAAAGCCGACCTGGAGGGGGCAATCGACATCATTCCCGATCCAACCCGGGTGGAGACCTTTGTGGCATCCATGTGGCAGCAGTCACAGACGAAGGTAAATTGTACCATTCACCCGTAGATACTGTAGATGTGTCTCAATGTTATTAGGATGGGCGACGTTCAACAGCAATGAATGCCATCCATGGTGTCAGGGCATGGATATGAACCTTGTGTATTTCTGACGCTGATGCAAAATTTTAAGGCTTTTCATTTCCCAATTGGCTCTGCGTTAGGCTGCATGTTGACTGCAGGTGACGCAGGAACTGCAGGATGTGGGGAATGCAGTTCATGATTTGGATGAGGAGATGGATAGGTTGAAAGTTGAGATGGAAGAGCTGAATGAGCAGGTACACCTACAGACGTCAAGCCTTGGAACTGTACACACTGATCACCAATACCTATCTGCGCAAACAGGGTATATGCTTAATTTACAATGCATCATACAACATCATATGCATCATACGAATTGACATGCCTGTAGTTAGCCATGTGCAATACAATTGCTCTCTTAGTTTTGTGCAGAAAGAAGGCCAGCGTGAAGGTATCATGCTGGAAGATAAGCGGTGCCGCGCCCTTCTTGCTATGCATAATCTGAAAATGAGCGACATTGAACACAAAATGCAGCTGCTAGAACTTGAGGAGAAGAGGAAGGATGCAGCCAGACAAGCTCTTCAGTCATCCAATGGTTGGTCAACCAGTATACGTGACATAGCAGTGCATCATGGCAGTGCATTATGCAACAAAGTCTGCACGTAATCAGCAAGGAAAAGGGCCTCATAGTCTGGAATAGGTGATGTCAATCACACTGACCAATCCGGCATGCATGCAGGTTATGATAAACACACAACTTAAACAAAAAATGGTTTGAAAATATCTTTGTCCTTCTACAGTGTGTCACAACCATTGCTGAAACACGGTTGATATGTTCTGGTAGCCACTGACAAACGCCTCACTTCCTGCAGATGATTCCACGAGCAGCGGCTGGCTCGTGGAGCAAATCAGGTTGCATTGAAACAAATAGTGGATGATATTGACTTCCCCGACAACCCACTGGACTGCTTGGTCCACAACTTTAGGGGCAAGAAAGCTGTTGCACAGTTGACGGGGAGGACACTGACACCCAATCTTGAATCTCGCAACCCTGAGGTGATCCACTGGTGCCTCAGTTTGTGCGTTTAGCCTGCAACCTTTCTGTCGTTGTTGACGGACACTCTATGCACTGCAGAAAGACAACTTGCAAGAAAAAGATGCTTTTATGAATGCAGACAAGAGGATTGCCATTCTGTCTGATGCTGCGTCAACCGGGGTGTCCTTACATGCCGATACAAGGCAAGGTCACATTGGCTTCTTACTCTAATGAATGGTGCATATTGACCTGTACATGAGGCATTCGTGGCAAATGTCACTGTGCTGTTATCAAAACATGCTACACTCTGCTTTCAGATTGATTATAAGCTGCTGCACAGCATTTGAGCAGCAGCCAAAATTGGCTGTATGAAGCTGCACATTACGGGCACATGTTGGATACCCTACTGAGTCCCAACTGCTGCTGCTGTTCAAAGAATTGTGTCATGTTTCATTGCCTTCAGGCGGAGGAACCAGCAGCGTCGTTGCCACGTCACTATCCAGCTGCCATGGTCGCCAGGTGAAACCTTATATCATCTTAATATGCGTTGTTGAAGTTATTGTCTAGATATTTCTGTCAACCATCACAACTGTATAGCGTGGGCAACTATCCTTGTCCACAAACGCGGCTGTATTCCGATATCGGATGATGGCCGTGTGTTACATATGCGGCAGCTGTATATTGGTATAGCTTGGATCCATACTCAAGGATAGGACCTAATCCCCTCTTACCTTTTTTTCTCTGTTTTCTCCGGTCAGATCAAGTGGTTCAGCAAGCTGGCCGCACGCACCGGTCCAACCAGGCCAGTGCTCCGCAGTACATCCAGCTGGTGCTGGACTGCCCTGGTGAGGCGCGGCTTGCTTCTTCTGCTGCCAGGCGCATGCAGCAGATGGGTGCACTGTTGATGGGGGACAGGAATGCTGTGGGTGCTGCTACTGCGCTGCAGGTGGGGCAATTTCTGCTGCATCTCACCCGGTTCTTATCAAGAATAATTTTAACAGAGTATATCTGGGGGGGGGAGTGTACAATTATTATGTAAAATCTGATGTGCGCAGTAGCCGCATAAATGTTGGGTCAGGTATACCGTGTCTTCAGACAAGTGTAGCTCAGATCCCCTCGACCTATAAATGGTATTATTGTATTACAGCATACCGGCACTGAGGCTAGATCAGCAATCAGCTTGCACCACCCATTCCTGTCCTGACATTGCTTGTACCACTTTTGATTAAATGGCATGTGATGGGACCAACCTGATTTGTATCTTGCAACATTGGGGCTTCAACCATGTGGCATCTCTGACTATCCATGGCATCCAGCTGAGCATGTTAAGGCTGGGCTTGCAGCTTGGTCACTTGTATAATTGCTTTTGCAGGAATATGATGTGGATGACGAGGATGGAGCAGATGCTGTGGCCCATGTCCTGGCAAACTTTGCCGCAGAAGAAGAGAAATGTACCATTCAGGTGGGTACGAGAGTCTGTTTTATCGAGTCAAAAGTTTGCAAATAAAGCTTACTTCTTGTTTTTTGATTGCGTTGCGTGTAGAATAAATAGGAAGTCAATTTTCCATATTGACAGTCTGTGCATGGTGCTCCACAATTTTGCGTGTTGACCATGTTATCAGTGAAGCACCACCCAGCATGCAATCACAGAAACAATGCCGTTGTAGGATTTGGGTGATGATCAGCATGGCCTCCTTCATAAGTTGATGGCATTAGGGCTGATAAAGCGTGGTGAGAAGGATGGCAGGTGTGTGCAGGTTTTCATTGCGACCCAGTTGTGATTGACTCACTCATTTTACAAATGTGCGAGCAAAGCACTGCAATGTTTACAAATAAATAAAAATTCAGTACAAAATGAATTGCATTCATTCTTCTTTTGATTGAAGGGCACCACAATGAAATTTCATGGCATGGTATTACAATACCCAGTCTTCACCCAATAAAGTGTAAGCATTGCAATGTGGATGCATTTCTTGTGCCAATTTGTGACTGTGTGCATGCGGTATCATGCAGATGCATCCCTCTGGACAAATGTACAGTGAAGACATTTTTGAACCGAGTCTTAGGCTTGCGAGTGGAGGACCAGGAATTCGTGTACAAAGCCTTCTCTGCCAGGCGCAGAGCATTTCAGACAAAGGTGCGAGGTCTTGTACATGCCTTGTGCTGCAATCACTGTGCACCACCTGGATTTTATCTGGTATTTGAGATTCATCACCAGCACTTAATATTGGCTCCTCCTGTTGTGCACAAGCAGGCCATTGACAGTGGCCCCCCTGCGAGCCATGCGATGACCAGAGCGGAGCAAGAAATCTTGTTCGAAGACACCTTCACCGGTGACAAGGTGCTGGCCCTGAGGCTGCAGCACGGGTCAGGTCCCGCAGCTGATGGGCAGGATCTGTATCTGGTGCAGCTTGTTGGGCGCTTCCTGATGGTCTTGGACGCCCTTCTGGAGCTGATTGAGCGGTGCCCAAAGGAGTGCAGGGTGGTGCATGTGAGGCTGGAGGATGGGGGATCCGTGATGGGCCTGCCTGTGCCAGACAGCCACGTGCAGTGGCTGAGGGACAGGTGTCAACAGCTTCAGGAGCAGCCAGGTGACAAAGGTATGCGTGGGCAACGGCAATCCCACAACACAAATGCCAACACCATTTGCAAATGGGATCACATTCCCAGTGATACCATCACAGTGACTGCAATTGATCAGTTCAGGCAGCGTTTACAATGCATGTGCTGGGTCCGACGTGCTTACTTGTTTCAATGGTTGGTTCCCAAGAGCTCATACTGAGCAATTCATGCATGGTTCAAGGAAGATGTGTTTCTGTCACAGGGTTTCACTTCCCCTACCCTGCAAAGCACCCGGCTCCTGTTGAGGTGTCCACACCTGCACATACTCCCCACCACCGCCAGCAGCCCCCACCGGACCACCATGCACGCGCAGCACCTGCAGGTATGTGGTTGATCTCACAGACTCGCCATGTGGCACCCCTGCAAGGAGCGATGCACATCTGCAACCCAGCCCTGGATCTGTCAGCGTGGTGGATCTGTGCAGTGACGAGGAACTTGGGCTGAGCCCCTGCGCATCACCCGACAACAGTGTGTGCAATGACCAAGTGATCGAGGTGTGCAACAGCATGGAGTCTACTTTCACGTCTGCGCAAGCAAGCGCCAAGCTATTAGTGGATGCCCTGGCTGCTGCTGGACGTCACGATGTGCGCATTGCGCCAGATGCAGCTTGTGCTCTGTATGGTAGCCAGCACTATAGCCAGGCGCAGGCCTCCAGCCGCAGCGTGGAGAATCAGCACCACGTGGACGAGTGGCTTGGCGGGGAGGGTGAGGAGCTGGAGTCACCACACCACATTCAGAGGAGGATAGGTGCACTGGGCGAGCTGTTCATCAGTGAGCTGCGGTACCTGGTTCCCGGCTTGGCGGAGTGCATGGAGTGGAGCTCAAAGTACTGCCCATTACAGCGCACCCTAGTCATCTCAGAAGCACCTGCAGTGGATCCGCCATATGACTTTGTCCTCAAGGACAGGGATGGGAGGTTCACTGGACGGCCAGGGACCACAGTGTATCTGGATGTCAAGTCCACGCCAGCTGGGACAGGCAGCTGCGCCTTTTGGATGTCCGAGCGTCAGATGCTATGGTCCAATGCAGCACATGCTGAAGGGATCCTGTACCTGATGTTGAGGGTGGCAAATGTTTTGAGGGAGCCATACATCAGCCACGTTGGATGGCACCCAGCCTGGCTGCTCACTAGGACGGGTGACCTTGTGGAGCAGGAGCCTGCAGATGCACCTGCCGAGAGCTGGTGCCTGCAGTTCAGGCGCCAGTAGCATTGCAGTGTGGGCTGAATATGGCAATTAGGTTAGTTTTGGTAATGCAGTGCAGCCATGCAGCGTGACCAGGGCCATGCATTAATTTGGCAGGGCATGATGCATCTCCTGCGGGCGTTTGCTTTCTTCTAAGAATTTCTTCCGCTCACTTG
The DNA here is from genome assembly GCA_032358255.1 of Heterotrichella gracilis. Taxonomy (NCBI): domain Eukaryota; class Xanthophyceae; order Tribonematales; family Xanthonemataceae; genus Heterotrichella; species Heterotrichella gracilis. The sequence goes on from JAULBX010027163.1 coordinate 119,125, forward strand.
ATTAACTGGACCACAAATCATCTTGTCATTTGCATAGCTTGCTGGCAACCGTGCGGCAATTATTATAACCGTGGGCCTTGGAGCGAGGAGCGCTTGCCAGACTGCCTACAAAGCAGGGTGCGGCACATTTTATGGCTCCCAGAGTGCGAGATTCTTCCCTTGATTCTTTTACAATAACTCTTGATCCCTTGATTATTTTAATTTATTTGTTACTACTATAGTACCGTAGTCACTTTGCAATATATTATAAAGACTTTTAGTGGATGGCTCTGCCGTACTATGGTGCGAGCCTAACCCTTGCGCATGTGCTCAATTAATAATTATGTACATGACGTCATTACTTAACTCACACTAAGAGACACTTTCTAGGAAGGGTGCTTTCAGAAATCTGTAAGTTATGTGACCACATGACAAATGATAAGGTATACTACGTAGTGTTGTAGCGGATTCTACTGCTGAAAGTAAATAGGCAAAACCACAGGGCCGGCATGTCACCAATCACAGGGAAGATGGTGAAGCACATTGTGTGAACCCGATGCCACAATACTGTATGGTACGTCACGTCATGTGACATGTGAGCAAGCAGTTGTCCTGCAAAACTACTGTGCAGGTGCGAGAGATCATTTCACCCATAAACAAGGGGCCCCACCAGTGACTGCACACGTGTGTCAAACTCGAGCTGCACCGAGCGTCAAGCTAGTACAGGTCACACTGCCACAGTGACGCGGCACTTTCCCTTGCCACTACAGACAGGGCCAATGGCCATCTCCCCATCCATCCACAGGCCAACTGGGTCCCTCAGCATGGCAAATGACACCTTCCCCGGGCCCATATTGTACACCCGAATCATAACGTACATCATCGCTTGCTCAGGTGGTCCCTTCCCAGCTCTTTGAGATACAGCATCATGGTGTGTCTTGCATGCAAGCTCCCACTCATTCTGCGTCAGGTAGAAGGGCTGGAAGTCACCTGTGTCCGTGGTGGACTTGACCTCAATGTACACGCCCGTGCCCGGGGCACCTGACAGCTTGCCAGGGACATCTGTGTACAGGAAATCGTAGGCGGGCTCGACATCTGGTGGATTGTGCCCAGCGCCAAGCAGGGTGCGGTTGCTGGATTGCCAGTGGCGCTCATCAAAGTCAGGGAGGAGGCGTCGCAGGAGGTGGTACACATGCAGCTCTCCCAGTGCCCCTGTCTGCTGGTTGCGCATCTCCAATGCTGCAGCCATGATAAATTCCTGTCATATATAGGAATTACATTAATGTATCAATTACATTAATTTAAGAAAAAGGTAGATACTGCATGCCACATCTCCAGTGCGAGGGTGCCCTTTGGAGTGAAAGAGAGCGGGCCTGATTGGTCATTCATTACGTGTCCCTACCATTCGCTGCAGCCCCACCCGCACATGATGATACGCTGACGTCCGCATCTGCATTACCTCCTGGGACTGTTGAGAGATTGCTGTCGTCATCCACGCAGGTCAGTAGAGTGGTTTCAGGCTGGGCTGCGGCACATGTCTCCAGCCAGCTGTGTGTGCAAGGACGTATTGGGCGCTCAATGTCCTCCCAGTCAATGCCAGCACCATGCACCCTCCTGTGCAGAATCAACCCATAGCTGCGGTAGGCCATCGTTGCCCGGCGGCATTAGGACCCATTTTGTACCCTGCAATGCGTACACCGCCCCTGGTGCCTGCAAAGCAGCCAACAGGTGAGTACTGTATGCTTCATGAATCATCACCGGCGCTTGCTTATAACCAGGGCCATTTGAACACAGACCCAGCATGGGCCAGCTCACTGTTGCAAACCTGTGCCTACTCAGCTGACTGCAAGGACACAGTAGCAAATTCAAGGTGGCAACACCTCGCAACTGAATGGTGCAAATTGGTTGTGCGCAGAAGCAAAACCAGTCAAGTAGTGCAGCAACCGCAGCTTTTGTGTAGGGTTTCACCTGGGAGCCAGGTGCTGATTTTGATCTTGTGGCGTTGCTGGTTTGCCTGCAGCAGTGGGATCCACTATTGACAACTGCCAACCACTGGTGCATTCGATAGCAATTGGAGTCAGTGCAGCAGCAGTGCAGCAGTGACCAACCCTTACCTGCTCCCGGCCTTGGCTAGCACCGCCTTGACCCTCGGGTGTTTGAGGAACAGCTCCCTTGCTGCATTCTCGTCCTTGCCACTTGCGAGGCAGTGGACCTCCAGTAGCTTTGCCAGGGCCTTGAACCGGGTTTGCAACACCTCTCGGGATGTGCAGCGCTTGGACTCTTCGTCTAGGAACGCACTCAAGCTGTCTACTCCAGCCTCCACTGTTGCAAGTGCACCTTGCAGACTTATGTCCTGTACCCTCAGATAGCCCAGGTAGCTCCTTATGGGACCGAGCCACGTGCTCCTGGTGCTTTCAGCACACTTCAGCCAGCAGGCCAAGGCCCTTTCTTGCTGCTGGGTCCTGGGCCCAGGGTGCAAGTTGCATTGTCAGCACCAGGCCTGCCGAACAATGTCAACTAAGTAGAACCAGTGCAAACAGCGGCCAAAACAACAAGCCGCACCGGTTAGCCGCATTATCATCGCACAGCTCAAGCAGGAAGGAGGGCAAGCGCTCCATGACAGTGGACCCTCGACAACACAGGACCGATGCTCTAGTACAACTTGGTCAACAATTACTGGGTATTGTATCCTACCAACTGCGTACTACAGACTGGATATCTTATGTATTAGTTCGACAGCGACTGGATAAGGCCGTCTGATAACCAGTCGTCCTTAGTGGGCACATTGTATCGTGCATCGGAGCATATGCATGCATGCGTTGACTGTCTGCGTCGATATCTCCTTCCCGGACTGTACTCTATCGTTAGAACCTCGTCACAGTAAACTGCTCGTGAAGTCTAAAACTTTTACTACAAGTATATATGGCAGCCAGCAGAATTATTGGCGATGCATTGCTGGCAGCGGTACCCAGACAGCGTGCTTTGCATGCTGCGCATACTTGGTGCACAAACCCTGCTGGGGCACACTAAACTGCACACCACAGTTACTTGCAAGCAAGCAAGCAGCCTGTATGTGACGCTGTATTTTCGTGCCAACGCAAATTGAAGCCAGTAACGTAGTTGAAAAGTAGACCACAAGAATGGTAAAAGTGTCAGACAAGCCTTGGACTGGGGTGAAGGCACGCTAATCTGGCACGCTAATCTTGCTCAAAAGCTGGAATGCAGACACTTACATACTTACAAGAATGGTAACCCTCTGCAACCTAGTCTGCAACCTACTGACTGGTTGCGAAGTTTGGCCACCACAACTTTGGGAGGACACTATACCGCGATCAGCGGTTTCTTATATGCGAGCGCAGCAAACACACAAAAAAACAGGAATACAATTTCGTACAAAATTTAACATCTCAACAGGAACGTTCAGCAAATTGCAACAAAACTGACCAAATTCCAACAACTGATTCCCAACCAGACCAACTGCGGACCTACATGGGCAAAAACACCAATTCTAACATGACTGCACAACCAATCCGTCCGGCTAAACTGCACCAACCAAAAACCCCTGTGCCTGTTACCAGTCCAACCTGTCCAACTGGCTCTGCAGGTTCACCCCCTGCATCTGCGCCTCCAGCCGGCTGTACAGCACCGGGCACTCGCCGTTGCAGCACCACACAGACCCCGAGATGCCCCCGCTGTGGCACCGCCCACAGGTCACCTGCGCGCTATCCAGCCTCCTCTCAGCCACGTTCAGCGCTTCCAAGTACTCCATGTACACCCTCTCCCACACCCCTGGTTGGCTGCTGCACGACTCACAGAGGCCTGGCGCCAGGCCTGCGGTGGGCGGCAGTGGTCGTCTGTCCCCCATGCAGTTTGCAGTCTGCTTGAAAAACTGCCGCATGCCCGACTGCCGGCCCCCGGCGCTCTTGCGGCGGTCCCCAGCTGCGCCATTGGCGGGGGCGTAGGAAGGGAGCATGGGGTCTTGGCGCACAGTGGTGTGGGGCCCGTTCAGCAACGCCTGGATAACATACAGCATGGTGTCAAGTGGTGTGTGGGGGGGGAGCTGGGATTTGGGCTTATATTATTTTAATATTGAAACCCACTACCATCAACATAATTAGTACACATACATATGACCACTGGGTGTCATGCCTCACCGCGCAAATTTTTGAGCATTGCTCCACACCCTGCACGCTTCACCCCCCCTTTCTCCCTCAACTGCACAAACACCTATCAGCGGGCATTCCCCCACCCCGTACCTGCAGCTCTCGGGCATTCAGGCACGTCTGGAACATCTCGCTCAGCGGCCGCTTCAGCTTATTCTGCCAGTACAGCTCCAGGTTGGGGCCTCCCCGCCCGCCTCGAGCCGCGGCCACAGGCTCCTCTGCTGCGTCATCCTGCAGCGCATGCCCCGCCAGCAGCACGTACTGCAGGCGCTCGCCCAGCACGAAGGAGCGGCCAGGGTCCCGCTGCTGCAAGCGCACCGCCAGGGCCACGTGGGGGCCGCGCACCTCCTCCTCGGCCGCACCTGGAGGGCGAATAGGGTTTAGGGTTTGTGCTGTGGGATGGTTGTTGGAGACGGAACGCGAGGTCTGTGGGGTCTGCGCACCTCCTCCTTTCCCCCACCTTGAGTATTGTTTTTTGTAATCGATTTATTATTATAAATGCTTTTTATTTTCAGCATCGAATTTTACGTATTTAATGGTGGGTGGTATTCCAAGTAGGGCATATTACGTGAGATATCTCGAGGATTGTTGGGTGTGGCTTTTGTATTTAAAGCTGTAATCAGGGGGAATGTAATGTCATTATTAGTGAACAAGTGAACAGTCGCATATTTGACGGCAACACCAATTCTAGAACTCTCCCTTGCCTGCCGCACCTGTTGCTGCGTTCTCCAGCTGCTGCCCTGTGATGCGCCACAGGCCCCCCGTCATGATGAGCTCCCACAGCGACACGTGGCCGCTCAACAGGCGCCGCACCTCCCCTTCGACAAACGCTACAGCCCCCCTGGAGGCACACCACACCACAGCATGACAATCTTGAGACATGTCTCAGTGCCACATGCCTGATGTGGCACCAGAGTCAAGGTCATAACGCAGCAGAAAAGGCAGATTCAAGTAATCTAGTGCATGTGCATAAGTGCGCACAATCTCCTTCCACTATATGAGAGCATTAAATAGAAACCAGCAACAGCTACTCATGGTAGACAATTAGCACCCCTTGATATGAAGCAAACATCCCACTCACTTGACATCCTCCTGCATGATGATGCGTATGAGCGCCCCGTGGAGGGTGCGCCGCACGATTGGTGCCGTCTGTCGCCACATGCTCTTCAGGCCCTTCACCATCAGCTCGCCCTTTCCTCCCGCAATGTCTGACTCACGCTCAAAGGTGCGGCCGGCATACCTGGTGAAGCAGAAAAGCTCTTGTAAAGAGCAGCATGTCGAAAAACATACAAGCTCACAAAGGAAGATCAGAGACACAATACGTTCAGTATCAGTATCCATGGTTGCACCCAGTCTTGATCAATTCGCCATGCTACCACAGCATTTGCCGCCGGCAGTCAGCGCCTTTGCCATAGTCACAAAAGGCCACTGTCCCTTGCCCTACCCAAGGGTAATAAGATAATAATAGGTCCTAGTACTATCCTTTCACCCTTGCCCCACCTGTTGACATGCAGCAACATAAAGGGGCAGGAAATCTTCTCAAACTTGAGCTCCATTGGGGGCGGGAACGCCTGTGACACCAGCCTGGATGCCAGCTGACCAACCTCCAAGGCCTCCAGGGGGGTGGCATCAGGGAGGTGAAGGAATAGGGAGTCGGTCTTGGGGGAGAGGGGGGCAAGGTCTGGTGAGTTATGACATGATTTACGGTAGAAGTGCAAGGGTCGGGAAGATGATGAGACTGTGAGCGAATTGATATTTCCCTTTTGGAATTTTATAGTTGAAGATCCTGTTTTTCTTTGCGACATTTGTGAAAACCCAATTTGTGTATCACCATCCACACCACAGCACGTCATCACCTCCCACCTGCGCGTAAACCACCCTCCCCCTCTCCCCTTTAGGCCCCAGCTGGCCCCCTTTGGCCAGATCCTCGATGACCTCGATTGCCCGCCTGCAGCTCTCTGCCCCCAGCGCCAGGCAGGAGTCTGCCAGGGGGACGCACTGAAGCATGGATGCGCCTGCCCCAGTGAAGCCATACAGCGCATTGGCAGTCACCTTCAGAGCCTGCACAAGGGGAGAATTATATGGTGCTGAAAAGGGTGGGGCAAATCTTCTAAGGCAGAGAAAAGTAACCTATGTAAATTGTTGCTGGAGTTAAGTTGCGCCGTATACCCCATTGTGATTGGTGTGGATTCCAGGCCACGTGTACCTAGCTTGGGGGCAGCCGGTTCCCATGCACCGCGCAGGTCAACTCAGCACAAAAGTCAGCCACACGCACCTTTTGCCTGGAATCCAGGATTGCTCGTGCAGCAGGATTGGTTGCCGTTTTGAGTGCCGCTCGGGTTGCTGCGCGTGCAGTCATGAGAGCCGATAGGATGGCGGGTAGCACCCCTTGGCGCAGCTCAGGCTTCACAAACGCTGCTTGCACTGAGGAGCCAAACCAAGGAAGGGTAAAGGGACCATTTGGAATGTATTTCACCCACTTTTTGAGCCACAATGTGTATTGAATGATGGTGCATTGCACAGGTGGGAGCGAGACATGTGCATGTCGGCAGGGCAGTGCGGCAAGGACTACCAGGGGTTGACATCCACAAACAGATACCGTGTTTTGATCAAGGCAGTATAAGTTTTAACACATTTGTTTCTTCTTGAAAAAATTTGAAACTAATCCAAACAATGGTATGGCAAAGCCGGAGTTACAATCCTTATTAAAATTATGTAAAAATAAACAATTAGGTGCTTGCACATCTTCCACTGGAAATTCCAGCACGACAGTCAGCCTGGAAATATGACATGAGGGAAATGTACCAGAGCAAACACATGGGCACACAAGGGTGCAGCACCCCCTCACCTTGTGCCGTGATTGTGAGTGCCCCCTCCGGCAGCGCCATACGGTCCTCGGGGTGCAGCAGTGTGGTGTAGCACAGGTTGTATGCGCGGTACAGCGAGGGGTACAGGGAGGCAAAGTCGAGGATGGCCACTGGGCTGGTATACAGGCCAACTGTCTCTGCACGCATAGGTCAAGGAAATCAGGTTACTCAGCACTGGGTTGTTGGTTGTTCATGATTTTGTCATGTGATGTCAAGGGCACAATGCCTCTTTCTTTTTGAATCTACACTCTTCCTGCTAGTAATGAACCTACTCCACCAGCGTGACAGTTTTTGTTCAAATTAAATGGATGATTTCTTCTCAAATGCTCAAGTGCCCTTCCCACATGCACACTCACTTGACTCCACTGGGTGCATGAGGTGGGGCGACATCAAGAGTTGGGCTGCCTGGTTGCGCCCGCTGATGAGGTAGCCGCGGCGCCTAGCGTTGCGCAGCAGGAGGCTCCAGGTGCGGATCATCTGAGCGTTGTACAGCACCTGGGGAACGGAACAAGCAATTCTAAATTTTCAATACACTACAGAATGTCAGGGGTAAAAGCTGGAGTATAATTGCTATCCCAACACAGGTATACTTCTGGGGTATGAGCCTGGCACAGGCATCATGCAGCAGCAGACTCTATCTGCAGATATATACGGCATGTGCAATGCTTTCAGAAAAGGCCACATCCTCCAAACACCATAATCACGCTCATTCTTGATGTAACAATGATCACCCATGCCACTGCAGCCTCTTGACGTACATTTGGCAGCGTCAGCCCAGTGGCCCGCGCCATCTCAATGGTTTCCGGAACCGTCCCCAGCCGGTCGAGCAGCTTCTGCACCAGCTCAACCCGCCGCAGACCATAGCGCGCCAGGCGACACGCGTCGGCCCGCCGCCTCTCATCCCCTCCCAAAACCCCTTCCTCCCCCTCCCCTGGGGTACCGGCAAAGTGGGATAGCTGCGCGAGGTGCGCGGGGGAAAGAATTTCCATGCGCTGTCCCAGCAGGGATTGCACGCAGTCCACCAGGGTGAATGTGGCTAGGTTGCATGAGGTGAGCACCTGGCGCAGGATGTCAAACACGATGCGGCCCTCGATCTCCGCCCTGAAGGTCTCCTGGTTGGAGGTGGAGGCCATGCGGGACTGCGGGGAGAGGTTTGACATAAGGGTATGCTCATGTGACATGAACACACACATAGGACAAAGTGCTGCAACATGTACCATGGCAAATCAGCAGTCAGTTTTCCAGCTGCTTAAGTAGGGAGCCAAATTGCACAGTATCAAACCCATTGTTCAACCAGCAGACGCCAAACACAGCCTCCCCAAGGATTCCTCCAACCCATCTGGGACCAACCACACTCAGCAACAGAAAGACACAGCCTTGCACCAATGGTGTTCAAACCCCACTCTAGGGTTTTCCCAACTCACCTGTGACCGTACCCATGCAGCCGAGTACATCGTGACCTTCTTGATGGCAATGGTTTTGGCCTTGGAGTGCACCCTGCGGGACAGCATCAGCCCGCCCCCCTCTATGTGCAGCTCCTTGAACCTTGCCTGGAGCACGCTCAGATTCTGGGCAACCTGGGGGTGGTGGGGGTGGGGCGTGGGCGTGGAGGATGTGTAGGTTGGCTGGGTATGAGGAAAGCATGTGAGGGCTGGAGGCTGGTTTGTGCAGTGGTGCAAGGCTGGATTTGACTTGGAGTGTGAAGGTGCAGAGTGATCGGGGTTGTGCTGACATGGCTGCGGGTGCGGTTGATACTGGAGAAGGCAGATTGGGTTCTTAGTGGATCCCTATTGGGGATCAACTCACATGATATGACAAGGGAGAGCCCTGCATTCCACCCATGACAGGCTACATATACAGGAATGTAAGATATCTCACCTGGAAAACCGCCAGTGCGTCAGGGTCCACCCCGCGCATGTACTCCAGCCAGGCTTTGCACATGTCCTCTTCGCTGCCAAATACGTGCACCCGCGCACCCGTCAGGGGCTCAACTATCACATCCCCCATGGCACCGGCCTGCCACGTGAACACCACCTGCAAGAAGGGGTGGGAGCATGATAATCAATTGGGCGTGCGTGCACATCAGCGCATGTGTGTGTGTGTGTGTGTGGGGGGGGTTTCTGATGTGCCGTGCCCAGCAACCGGTTTGGGTACAGATGGTACAGATGTCCAGGGCATGCCATGCTTCAGCAAATTGCAAGGGTTGGAAGCTGACTACTGTTATAGCTCTAACCCAGTATTATGTCCCCCTTGAACCCACCTTTTCTCCCCTCATTTCCACTTGCGCCCCGGTGGCGCTACTGGTCCCCGCAGTGGCCTCCGCTCCATTACCCGCCTCCAGCCCCCCCAACATTTCCTCCCCTTCTTCCTCCGCATCCCCCTCCCCCCCTGTCACCCCACCGCCCAGGGCCTCCAGGAGTGCCGCTGCCTCAGCGTCCAGCCTTGCCTCCGCTGCCTGCTGGTGCTGACCTGGCGCATCGGTCACGCATGTGATCGCCACAATGGGGTCGCTGGCGACAGGAGCCCTACATCCAGACAATTGTAGACCTCAGAAAATATATTATTAATACAGGTTACTGTGGGTGAAGCACATTAAATGGTAACAAACTCATGGTAGAATATATTGTTTCATATTTGGTGCATTGGGATTTAAAATTCATTTACAGATTTCATGGGGTAATAACATACAGTAAACAAGTACGCACCTGTCCTTGCCATCTGCGGCTGCCACCAGCACATCCAGTGTGGTCAGGCGCAATGGGGCTATAGCACCTGCGTGGGCTGACTCGGCGGTGGCCTGCCACATGGCGCTGGCACAGCCATCCTGCCTGCATGGCCACCACAGGAAATAACACCAATTTTGTTGTGCTGGGAGATTTAAAGCTGCATTTTTTCAAGCGGCATTGCTCCATACATTTTTTTCCTTCCAAGTACAAGACAGATAGCAGACAGGAAGGTGCAACGGTGCACAGACAATAATGACGCTGATGCCCCCAAATCGTTAGTCAACACATTAGTAAGGTCACACAACCGCGCTGCTGCTGCAAACAATCAAGAAAATGCTGGGAACCTACTTGTATGGTTTAGGGTTCCAGGTAGGGTCCGCCAGCTGGGTGGCATCGGGTGACAGCCCCTGCAGGGTGCGCCATGGGGCGGTGACCTCCACATGGCAGGTGGAGGTGCGCTGTGCGGGCGAGACGGGGAGGAAACCACACTCAGGAGAGCTGGTTGTGGCTGTTCCTGTGTCTGTGGGTGGGCTGGCAGCCGGAATGTGGAGCCACGCCCCTCCTGAAATGGATGCATCTGCCAGGAAGCGCTGCATGAGGTTGACCTGCGGTGGAGGTGGGGGAGAGTAGGAGGCGGGGGCAGGGAACTGGGGGAAGGGGGGAGAGAAAGAGGGGTGTGTGCTAGTGTGATATCCGCAGACGATGACCACCGGTCTGGCAACAGTGTGCAGACTTCAACCAGCGCACCTGGCAATTGTGGTGTGCTTGTTCTCCAGCGTTAACATCTACGATTTTACTGTGATGATCAAGAAATGATGCATACGGTAGCCTTGCGCTCCACAATGCCAAAGCCATTTTGCTGTCTGTATATAAGTCCTATTGACCTGCCTCCAGCATATGATTAACCCTTAGGGCTTACCTCGCTCTCGTAGATGTCGAGATCTTTCCATTTGAACCCACTTTGCAGCGCCTGTGGCCCCGAGATGGCACCAGCCAGGTGCGTCCCTGCTTTCTTCATACCTGCCCCCTGATGCAGTGTCACCTTGATGAAAGGGGACCCGTTAGGCTTGTCAACCCTGCAGTCGCCACAAGAATTAGAGTTAGGGTTTTAGGGTTCCGTTGGCCATTGGGCCATTGGGCCATTCGACAAGTCACCCTGCAGTTGGCACATGGACGGCCTCTGGTAACGCCACGACTGCTGTACCTGTTGCCCACGCTGTTGCATGCACATGGTGGTGCAGATGCGTCCACTTGTTGATGCAGTGGCCGGTAGCAAGCCTCACAATTACGCCAGTGCAGAGATATGCATTGCAGACCACTTCTGTGCCATGCTTGCCCTCACATTTAACTTTCCGCACTGTGCAGTGCACTGGGCGACATCTAAGAACACTGCCCACCTGTAGTACATAATTGGCTTAGCATGCAGGATGTCCAGTCGGCGCACTCGACTGTCCACTGCCAGGTGGCGGTTGAACAGGGTTGTCAGGTCATCCAGCCGTGTCAAGAGCAAATCAACGTCCTGCTCGTCGCCCCATGCATCGCCATCGACCTACCACAAACAAAATGACTCATCCGTATTCGATGACCAACACATGGCGCATGTTGGGTGGCACCTGACCTAGTCAGCAGCCCAGTGGAGTTGCACAACAGGTTGGGTTGCATTGATTTCATGGCAGGCATTTCTGGACACACACAGCAGCTCATGACAGCTGCAATAGCTACAGGCGCATGTCTCCCCTGTGTGTTTGGCCTTGCCTGTACTAGGGGTGCTGCGATGAAGAGATAGGGGAGGAAATCATTGACGTGCACCAGCGCGCTGTGGCCTGCTTGCGTGACACCCCATATGTCAAAGCGGCCGCTGTCGTCCTCCACTATGTCAGTCACCATAATGGCCAGCTCCTGAGGGTTTTGTTCAGGGACACCCTTAGGGTTTTGGGGTAGGGTAACTTGTTTGCTGGAAGGAATGCACTTTGAAGCACACACACCCTGCTTTGTGTGCCAGGCAGGAAAAGGCAGTATTTTCTCTTGATTTTCACCACCACCTCGGTTTGGGAGTGTGCTACGAAAGATAGGCAAAGCATGCATTATAAAACGGTATGGGATGCATGCGGCGCACACAAGTCAAATGTCGTGATGGTCAGGTGCGTGTGGTGCGCATTGTACAGCGCGTACCCGTTGATATTCATGAGGAGCAGCAGGGGACAAAGTCCGGGGCCCTGACAAGCCATACGCCCTGCGTACGGATAGTGGTCTTAGTTTGACGGGTCCCAATTCCCCCCTTCCTATTACCTTCCCAAAGCTACTTTGCACAAGCAGTGCATGGATTTGGTCTTCAACCACCACTCTTTACAATGCTCATTTTAGATGATCCTTTTTATTTGCTGTACGGGGTACGGGCAACTGCCAAACTCGTTGCATGTGAACGCCCATGTGATGGTAAACCCGCCAAACCGCAATGTACTACCCCTGTTCCAACTAATAGCCAAACCAAGTGTAACCTTTTCAGAGCAAGCAATTGCACAAGAATCGTCCTATTGCATGTATCTGGTGGTGGTTTGCTCCCCAAAGCACAGTTATCACTGTGATTATTAAACACACCTTTCTGGCTCCGGATGCCCAGCGTTGTCGACAGGTTTCAGGTCACGCTTTTCTGGATCCAAGGAATCAACAGGCTTGCGCTTCCTGAACTCAATAGGCCCTTTCCTGCCTGACATGTTGGGCAACACCCCTCAGGGTGCACTACCAGACAACAAACGTTGACTCCAGGGACTGCCCACACGATGGCATAGAAACGCTTAGCAGAGCTTGGAGTATGAGGAGTTGGGCACTGCCGTTCGAGTTCTTTACGGGACTTTGTTCACAATCATTGAAACTTGCCAGGCAAACTCCAGGTCTGCGGATCAACGGCGGGTTAATTGGCGGTGTTCCCGCCGAAAGCCCGCCGGTATCAGCACTCACCAACGAGAGAACCTTAAAAGCCACAACAGCCAAAGGAGTATCAAGTGACAGTGTTGCCTAATTAGTTCTCAGCCATTTTATCACTAGGTTACACTGTGACAGCAGGACCACCATACCCAGGAGTATGATCTTGTGCATATGGACCCCACTGTAGAACGCGTTACCAACATGTGATAGGCGAGGATTCGCCAGAAGGAGCAGTAAGTGAAGTAGGAGCCATGGAAAAAGACGGTTTGAAAAGTTTTTCGCCCGGGGATGTAGTGTGGGTGAACAACGACACCAGGGGAGAGGCATTCTGGCCGGTGAGTTTTGGTCCGAACTGCTCACCCTCTGTTGACAACAGGTTTTACCACACCACAGCTGCATAGTCAGTGGTGTGAGAGCTGTGATGCTGGTTTGGCAGGGCCTTGTTGTCGACCCTATTGCACAAGCTCCAGAGGACGTTCGTCGGCAGAGGAAGGCTTCAAGTCTTTGTGTCGTGCTCTTCGGCCCGGCCCTGGACGAGGTACGGGCGTTGCCAGGGGGACTGGCACGCAAAGTGGCGGTGGTGTTGGTGTTGTGCTCCTTCCTTTTGTCTTGCGCCTTGTCTGTTTGAATGCAACAACTGCAGTAAGGCATATTTTGCAGTGGGCTTATGCATCGATAAGGCTGCAGGGACCAATGCGAGACTATGCATGGGCCCAAGACGTGCAACCCTTCCACGAGCACTTGGATCGCGTGCAGGTATGTCTAAACGCAGAGTGCGGACCTCTGTGCCTTGCCTTTTCCGCTTCCTGTGTGTTTCCGGCAGCTAGCCATGAACACGGGGCAGGTGTCCCAAACCTGTTGTTTACTAGTGTTGCGTCCATATTGCACAATTTGGTGGCACCGCAAACCGCAGCTCATCGCTGCCCGCTTTGGTACTCCTTCACTGAAGGCTTCAGCAGTTCATTCACTGTTTTAGGGTGCCCGTTGTTGCCGTTGTATCTGCACACCAATTCTGAGGGGGGCTATCGAGTGAATAAGTTTTCCGGTGCCTTTGTTGCAGACCGGGTCGCGCACCAAGGCCTTCAAAACAGCAATCGAAGAGGTATGCCACGTACCCTAGTTGCTCTCCTCCGTCTGAGGTTGCCCTGCCAGCAAGCCCTTTCCCAGAGGTCTGTTTGCAAACCCCAAGCGAGGGTTTGACACGCAAGGCTGGCCTGTTCACCTTGTTGTGGCACCTCGCTACGGTCTTGTCGCTTTTTGCCCTGCCTGAAATCACAGTCCGATAGGCTTTGTCACCAACCAATCCTTCTGGCGACCCTGGTGAGGAGCTGACCTGCCGACCACCTTGCAGGTCTTCTCGTTCACCAGTGGCATCTTGGACCCTTTCAGCCACCTCAAGGTTGTTCAGGTAAGCTACTACGGTAGACCCTTCCACCAAACTTCCATAAATATCTCCGCCTTGCATCTTGAACAGGCAGTAGCTGCCATCCTGCCCCTTGGGGTGGTTGACCACCAACCTCTGGCGTGTTGCGCAGGCTCATGGCAGCAACGGCCCTCAGTGCAGCAACTGCAGTGTGACCCTAAACGAGGGTGAGCTGGCCAAGCTTGAGGATCTTGAGGGGCGCTGTACCACCTGCCAACAGCGCTACTCAAAAGGCAGCTATTGCCCCGTGTGCAGCAAGGTGGGTCAATACCTAGTACCCTCAGTCCTGAGCACTTTGGGCTTCTGAGCAATATAGCTGCCCTGTCAGTGACCTGCACGCATGGCCTGCCATGACACACTAGCAGCGCAAGGTATGTACACCCCAAATCCAATGCGCGACCACTGCCTGCGTCTTGCTCAGCACCCTTGCTCGCCCTTGTCCCAGGTGTGGTGGGGCTGTGAGAAGGACATGATGGGCTGCGATGGCTGCGACCTGCGGATGCACGCAAGCTGCGACCCAAACCGCCTGCTGGCGCGCCACGACAAGGTGCCGTTTCGCTGCATTAAATGCCGCCAACCCAAGCCAGCGCCCCGCGGCCGGCCCCGGAAGGGGCAGGAGCCAGCGCCTGCAGACACCACCACTGCCGCGCCCGCTGTCAAGTCGCGGTCACGTCGGGGGAAGAGGGGGAACTTCACTGGTGCAAGGCTTGGTCCCGTCTTGCGGTCGGGGCGGGGGGGGGAGCCAGCGCCAGTGCCAGTGAACGCCACCAGTGCCAGCCCTGCTCCCAGCGTGCAGCCGCATCTTGGAGAGGAGCCAGTGGCACTGGACACCACTGACGCCACGCCCGCTCCCAGCCCGCGGACGCGGCGGGGGAAGGAGCTAGCACCAGTGAATACCGCTGTTGCCAGCTTTGCTCCCAGCCTGCAGCTGCGCCTTGAAAGCGAGCCAGCGGCAATGGACGTCACTGACGCCACCCCCGCTCCCAGCTCGCAGTTGCAGGGGGGGCAGGAGCCAGCGCCAGTAAACAATGCTGATGCCAGTCCTGCTCCCAGCGTGCAGCCGCGTCTTGAGGAGGAGCCAGCGGCAGTGGACACCACTGACACCACGCCCGCTCCCAGCCCGCGGCTGCGGCAAGGGCAGGAGCCAGAGCCATTGACCACCGTTGCCCCCAGCCTGCAGCCGCCTTTTGACAAGAAGCCAGCGGCAGTGGACACCACTGACGCCACGCTCGTTCCCAGCCCGCAGCTGCAAGGGGGGCAGGAGTCAGAGCCAGTGAACACCGCCGCCAGCCCTGCTCCCAGCGTGCAGCCGCGTCTTGAGGTGGAGGCAGCGGCAGTGGACACCACTGCCGCCGCGCTCGCTCCCAGCCCGCAGCCGCAAGGGGTGCAGAAGTCAGCGCCAGCGAACACCGCTGCCAGCCCTGCTACCAGCGTGCAGCCGCGTCTTGAGGGGGAGCCAGCGGCAGTGGACACCACCGACGCCATGCGCGCTCCCAGCCCGCGGTTGCGGCAAGGACAGGAGCCAGCGCCATTGTCCACCGCTGCCCCCAGCCTGCAGCCGCGTCTTGATAAGAAGCCAGCGGCATTGGACACCACGCCCGCGCGCAGCTTGCGGCCGCGGCGGGGAAAGGTGTCAGTGCCAGTGAACACGGCTGATGCCAGCCCTACTCTCAGCCTGCAGCTGCGCATTGAAAAGGAGCCAGGGGCACTGGACACCACTGACGCACTCCCCGCTCCCAGCCTGCGTCCGGAGCCAGTCGCCAGTACCAGCGGCAGCGGCAGCGGCAGCGACAGCGGCAGGGGCGGCGACAACGTTGGCGCCGGCGCCTGCGCCAACGCCGATAAGCTGGAGCGGCTGCGCAAACTGATGGTGCAGGTTTCTGCCAAGCAAAAGCCACAGCAGGCACACAGTGGGTACAGCATGTTTGCGTCCGAGATACACAGGTGCGCCTGCTTTGAAGCACCAAGCTGTGATGCATGAAAGCCGCTGTCGAGGGAGGGTTCCTCCACTGCCTGGCGGTCAGTTGGAACTCATGCCGAGGATGCAGGAGGTTAGCAAGTGTTAGTCATGATCATTGGAAATTGGAACTGCCTGTGTTACTGCCTGGCCACAGCAGGGAATATGCATTTGGTAGGAAACGTTTGCTGCAGCCCTGGCGGACCATGGCATCAGCATGGAGGGCATGCTGGGCCACCCAAAACTCCCAACTC
Organism: Heterotrichella gracilis; assembly: GCA_032358255.1. Lineage (NCBI taxonomy): Eukaryota > Xanthophyceae > Tribonematales > Xanthonemataceae > Heterotrichella > Heterotrichella gracilis. Next base: position 135,419 of record JAULBX010027163.1, read on the forward strand.
GCTGTGCGCACTCACAAGCTACCCTCCCTCCTGCAGGAAGTACTGCGAGTATGATGACAAGATCCAGTTCAACGACATTTCCGGGGTGGTGGGTGAGGCATGGGACAAGCTGACGCAGGAGGAGAAGATGCCCTACGTGAAGCGGGCTCAGGCTGTAGCTGTGCGAGACAGTGAGGAGCGCGCCTTGTATGAGCGGCTGGTGGAGCAGGCAAAGCAGCTGCGCGTGGAGTGTGAGCGGGAGGGTGGGTGGGCGCTCAGGCAATGGGAAATGCATGCGGGCCATGCAACTGCATGCGGGCTCCATTGGGGATGCATTTACTGCCTTGGACTGCAACCCAGGCAATTGCAATTGCATGCGGGCACCAGGAGGGATGCATGTATTGACTCCAAAATCACCTGCAGGGCATCCCTGGCAGATATGTCACAGCCGTATGTAAGCTATGTACCGTACAGGGTTGGCCCATGATCGCTGTGCACGTGCCTGGGCATTGCCAGGGGCGATCCAGATGTTAATGGGCTATGCGTTGTCTCCGTTGGTGACCTATTATTCAAGGGCTACAGGATGCGTCTGATATGGCATCTGCAACATGCAGGCTTAATCGCACCACACGTTGTTGCCAAGGCTGAGTCACCAGTACCCTCCCCAGAACCACCACAACCCTGCGCCAAGCGGCCAATAGAAGAGAGAACAGCCGGGCCCAGTCCTGCTGCTGATGAGCATGCTGTGGTATCCAAGCGACCGAGAGATGAGCATTTCTACGCAGACGTGCCTGGCCTGCCAGCACAGGTGAGCGGCCTACTTGCCACCATGTAGCAGCTTAGTGTTTGTTTGCCAGCAGGTCAATGCACATCCCTTGTATTTTTCTGGTCAAGCAGAGTATTAATAAAAATAGTATACCTGCGACACATCCCAGTGCCACACAACCCTGCCTCAGGATCACATCAAGATACCTAGAAGGATTGCACACACACACATCTAGATCATCTAGTCCATGCTCACATGCGTACACATTGCCACTGGTGTTTGGGAGGCGATACTTGCGCCATGCAATGTCTTCTGCTGCTTGTAACTCATGTTTGGTGCCCACGGCCCCTTGCAGATGGGGGTCATGTGCCACGGCATCCACGGTATGCTCAACCTGGCGAATAGGCAGGTGTTGTGCGGGTGCACCAACTGCAAGAAGCTGCCGAAAAGCAAGCGCGTCTTCCGCCCCACAAGTTGGGAGACACATGTTGGGCTGAAAAACGCCAGGAAGTGGAAGGTCACCATCAAGATCCAGCCTGGCCAGGTGGAGGAGGTGCCACTGGGTGGGTGTGGCATGGCTTCTGCATGCTGCTGGTGATCTTCTGGTGGAGATACTTTGCCTTTACCCCACAGTTGGTATTCTCATCATATATGTTTTGCTTAAAATCAAAGCAAACAAAAGCATCTGTGTCTTTGGATGGCTGAGTGGCCCCACGCAGTAGTTGCATTCTGGCAGAGTCGCCAGCTGCTATCAAGTCAACATCGTTGCATGCCCTTGCGCTGACAGCTCCTTTTGGTGTCTCTGTGGCAGGGGCGCAGCCCATGACGATCGCCAAATGGCTGGAGCTGAAGGGCGTTGAGGTGCCTTCGTCTGAACGCGAGCCCCACGTACCAAAGGACCCAAAGCCCACGAAGGAGCAGAAGGACCCGGCAAAGGAGGAGAGGGAGCGACAGGAGCAGCTGAGGCTGTTGATAAGGGAGCAACAGGAGGCAAAGGCAAAACAAGTGGAGCAGCAGCCGGAACCGCAGGAGGCTGCTGCGCAGGCGTGGCAGCCTTGGCTGAATGTGCTGAACCCTGCCAAGTACAGGCCTGTCAAGGTGAGCAGTGGGAGTGGGTGGGCTGGGGGTGGGTGGGCAGGGTGTGGGGGTAATGCGCTGGGTGCCTTTGCATCTGGTGGGACATGGGCATTGCGATGATTGCTGAGTGCGGGTGCGCTGGTCCTTTGCAGGTGGTTGGTCAAAGCATAGCAACAACCACTGGGTGCTGATGCACCTATAGGCATGTATTTGTGTCAGATCACTGGTGTTCAAAATGTGCACCGCACTTGCATTGGGCATCCTCTCCTGGACATGAGCAAGTGGGTGCAAACTCAAGCCGCTGACTCGTGCTTGACATCATACAGCACAGCCTTGCTAGGCATCACATACCTCCCTGCCATTGATTTATATGAATTCATCAGGCAATCCTGGGCGCAGGTGATATTTGCGGGCGATCGCTGCGCCGTGTGTGACAGCGGGGTTGCCTACGACCTTGACCAGCTGGTGGAATGCAGTGGATGTGCTATCGCGGTGCACCAGTCCTGCTACGGCGTGCCAGAGCTGCCAGGTGCGTGAAATCATGGCCCTAGGCCAGTGCTCCCCATGCCGTACACCATGGCCAGCTACTGAATCCATGCATATGCAGCAAGTCAGGGTAATCTTCACAGGTGACGAGGTGTGATTATAGGTGAATTTGTGCCAGTGTGCTGTAATTTTTGGAATCTCTCATTTTGTTGATAGACCTGGAGTGGCTATGACACATCCTGCATACAACACGGACTTCTTAGTATTCATATGAATCAATGCATGTAATTAGAGCTTTCTAACAAGGATATTGGAAAAATGTAGAATGTCTTCCTTCCATAATGAAGTTGCATGATTTGGCATACGCCTGTAATCAGCGTTTTCACCCAGGCACATTGAAGCATGTGCCCTGTCGGTCATTGGTTAGCAAGGCATCACTCTGGGCGCAGGGGCTGGCGACACCTGGCTGTGTCGAACGTGTGAGTTCAAGGACAAGGATGCAGCGCCCCCGCAGTGCTGCCTGTGCCCCGTTGAAGGGGGTGCGCTCAAGCCAACGGACGTGCCTGGCCTGTGGTGCCACACCGCGTGCATGCATTGGATCCCAGAGGTGGGTCTGGGGGTCCTGGCTGCCTGGCACTGACTCAGCTCTGACCTGGCACTGAGCCTGCCATCGCTTGTCTTGTGTGTGGGTGGGTGTGAGGAAATGGCAAAGTACGGCCAAAGAGAAGGCGCTGCAAACCGCTGCACTGTGGCGCTGCAAACCTGCTGTGCATGGTTTATGGATGGTGCATCAGTGAGCCCCTGCATTGCCATTTTGTGTGCAGTCTCATCACTACTCCCTTTACCTCTGGAGTGGCAAGTGATGGAGGAGATGCACACAGCATTGCAATCCCACTTGCCCAAACATGGACCTGTACACAAAGCCAGCCGTGTGGCACACCTTCCGTTGCTGTGCAGGTGACGGTTGAGGATGTGGGGCGCATGGAGCCTGTGGAGGGTATCAAGAACATCCAGAAGGAGCGCTGGGAGCTGATGTGCTGCCTGTGCCGGCAGCGCATGGGCGCCAAGATCCAGTGCGACAAATGCTGCACCTCCTATCACCCGCTGTGCGCGCGCCTGGCAGGGCTGCACATGGACATGCAAGAGGTGCGTTGTGAAAACCCTTAGGGGTTACTTGAGGGTTGAAAGTATTAGCTTTTGTTGAAAGCCTGGGGCTGCACATGTAGATGGCAGAGGTGTGCAGGAAGAAGCATTGCGGTTGCAAATGTGTATGTCTAATGTGCACCCTAGCCCGCCATTTCAAACAGCCACCATGAGATCTCTTTCGATGTACACATTATAGCAACTGTGGCTTCAGTCAGGGCACCCGTACTGATTGTCCCCCTCGTATTGATTGTCACCCCCCTACCCCCACCACAGGGCCAGGGCCCCGACGACCCCGTTCGCCTCATCTCCTACTGCCCCAAGCACCGCAAACCCAGGCCGGAGCTGACAGGTGTCGACCTGGTGCGCGATGACCCATATGGTCGCGAGCGCAAGGGGTTGAATGGCAAAAAGGCGGAGGCAACGGCGCAGGATGCGGATGTGGCCGCTGCGCAGCCTCCAGCTGTGTCCATGTCAAAGTGCGCGGAAGTGCGTGCACAAGCAGGGGCGCCTACGGTGCGTGCGGGTTGTGTAGGGTGTGTTGCAGGGTTTAGGGTTCACACGCAAGCGGTTCGTGTCTAGCCTGCCAGCAATATCCGTGGTTTTGTGCGCTTGCTGTGGTTTAGCCTGTTTAGGGTCTTGCTGACCCCAGCTGGCGTTACTCTCACGGCTGCCTACCTGTGCGCAGCCCATGTATCGTGGCCAAGCACAGGGCACCGCCCAGTCTACCACCTCTGCTAAGGATGCGAAGCCTCCCACGCTGGACCCCGTGCATCAGCAGCAAGCTTTGGCGCAATCACAGGGCGAGCAGGCGGAGGTGCAGGCCAAGGTGCGTGATTTGGTGGCGTTGGATGCGCATATTTGCTCTGTCTTAAGCAGGGTCTTTTGCCTCATCCTGCTGTGTGATCCTCCTTGGTCTGATGATAAGCTTCTTCTGTAGGCCCAGCCAGTGGCCGCCACACCGTCCCAAAGCAGGAGCTCACATGTGGCGGGATCACAGAATCGGCCATGTGCACTGAATGGATGCCAGAGGGCTGACGGGGCCACTCTGCAATGCGCCAACGCCTGCGAGGTGTATGTCCACCCACCCTGTGCTGTGGAGCTCTGCAAGGGGCACGGGTGGTACGAAACTGAGGAGGTGAGTTGCCATATGCATGCGTGTTGGCCTGGGCATGATTGGGGGCTGGTCATCCTATGTGTGTGAATTACGTATGTTATGAGGATTGGCCTGTCACCTTACATGGTAGAAGAAATGGTGCACAGGATGGGCATGCCTCCCGCTTTGCTAACTCCCTTTTAAGAACAGGCCCCTGTTGAAAGACATGCTGAGTAGTTATTTGGTTGACATTATGCTCTATGCTTAGTTTATTGTTATATCTCCTTACTGCGTGTCACCCACCGCATCCACTTACGACAGTTACCCTCTACAGGAGATGATGACCCCAGGCACTTTCTTCTGTCGCAAGTGTGTTGATGTGGCAGAGGCAATGCTCAAGGGGAAGCGGAGGGCAACTTCATCAATTGCGCTGGCTTCCCCTAAACGGGGGAAGATAGCATCGGATGCAGGTACGCGCTTTAGAGAATATCAACGGCGGTAGTGCCATGCATTGTCAGCCACACCAAGCACCTGCCATTGCAAAAGCAGCCATCTTTACCCATGTGCCAGGGAGGCGTAAGTGGCCCAACGAGCACATGCCCAGGGAGCTGAGTGTTACTTGTTTAACGATGCACCATCCTGGAGTTTGCAACCCATCACTCAGTCCAATATGGGTGGAGAACGAAGTGTTGCTCTTGTTTCTGCTAGGGGCTCCAGCAGCGCAGCCGTCATCGTCAGGCATGTCTGAGCAAGATGTGGCGCATGCCCCCTTGGAGGCAGAGCAGGCGGTGCCTCCATCCTCCGCGCTGCAGGGCGCAGCAGGGCAGGCGCCCGCCCCATTGCAGCCCTCGTCAGCGGTGTCGGGAGACGCTGCCAATGCGTACGAGGGCGCAATGCGTTCGTTGAAAGCTTTCATTGACGGCATGAAGCGTGTGTTCCCGGATGCGTGGGAGGAGGCAGGGCAAGCAGGGGAGTCAGCTGGGGGTGCATGTGGAGCAGGGAGCAAGTTGGCGCCTCAGTAGCAGGCGTGGGGTATCAGTCATTGAGGGCGGGGTTTCCAGCTTGAATTACCGTAAGATAGGTCACAAGATACGGACTGTATTGATCGCTGCAAATCCTCCTGTCCATTTCGTAGATGCGCAACAGGACAGAAAGTTCTGGAATTTGGATCGAATACAATGAACCCAGCTCAAAAGCTCAAAGTGAATGGCAGGAACATATGCTCCTACACAGCAACGTCATGCATGCCGGCTGTTTGTAAAAGTAGGCCTTTTGGCTTCTGTTTTCTTTTCCTTTTTAGGTGATGGCACATATCACAGCGAATTCTGAGCTGGAGGTATTGTCTTACGTTACAAGGGTCACCTTTCTCTTGGGATCGCAGGCCAGTTTGGTTGTAAATGTCTGGGTAGGGCCCACATGGGGCTGTCAGAATGGCTTGACCTAGGCTGGTGTTTTATCTACAGATGCTCTTCGTGATCCCCTTCAGACAGCAATTTGGTGGGTGTAGAAATAGTACTTGTTATTATGGTGTGACGTTTCTGGGGGGTTGCACATACGGACCTGCAATTTATCATTATTATGTAAACAGGAAAGATGTGTGAAGTCCTTCCTCAGCAAAAATGCCCCCAAAAATTAGAATAATAATTAATGATGATTTGTTGAAAACAGGCAAATTTAAATTACCCTCTACTTATGTAACCATACGACACAACCCCTGGAGGGGCAAACGTTGAAAGTTCGCAAGTTGCCCAAACATAGCGTTTGGTCTTCGAAGGGTGTGGCACAACTGCTTGGTAGAACTGTGTTGTTGAACACCATCACTGAGGACCACGTTGGGTTGTGCTAAGGAGCGCACCCGGAAAACAGGTATGGGCTCTTCACAGAGCATCGATTGTCAAGGGCCAAGGAATACATAGGCACCAAGAAGTGGGAGCGATGGAGGGACAGCCGCTGGAAAGTTTTTCGCCGAGGGATGTTGTTTGGGTAAACAACGGAGTCAGGGGAGAGGCTTTCTGGCCGGTAAGTTGGGTTTGAACATTTTCACGTGACCCGATTGTGGCAACATCCACCTGTTCAAAGGTAGGCTTCTCCGTTGCAAACTGAGAGCTGCTGTGCTGCCTTTATCAGGCCGTCGTTATTGACCCTATTGCACAAGCTCCAGAGGACGTTCGTCGACAGAGGGAGGCAGGCAAGCACTGTGTCATGTTGTTTGGCCCGCCACTGAAGGTACGGGCCTTGCCAACTTGGCAAGGCGGTTGGGGGTGTTGTGGAGGGGCTTCTGTTTCTTGTATATGTCGTTGCGCCTTGCCTGGATGACTACTGCTGGTCCCTGGGTTGTGGGTTTGCAGCAAGCCATGTTCAGTGGGCGCTTATGCATCGATATGGCTGCAGGGGGGGTTTCGAGACTATGCATGGGCCCAAGACCTGCTCCCCTTCCACGAGCACTTGGACCATGTGCAGGTATGTTATATGGCAGAATGCGACTTAAATTAACTCTGTGCCTGGGCATTTTCGCTTCCTGTGTGCTGCTGCCAGTTATCGGGGATGAGGTGTTCCAACCTGGTTACCACCATGCGATTGTGGCACCGCAAACCGCTGCCTCATTGCTGCCCACTTTACGTTTCTTAAAGGGGCAGTTCCAGCACGTGCTCCAGCCGTTGTTGCCGTTGCATTCTGCAAGTTGCATGTTGCAGTTTTGGGTGAGCGGAAACTCGAGTGTGATTTTTTCTATTGCAGACCAATGGATCCCGCAACAAGGCCTTCAAGACTGCGATTGAAGAGGTACACAACCCTTATACCCCTATTCCCCTCCTTTGTCTGACCATCCCCCCTGCTTACCGACACAATCTGGTTTTGCAACGGATGACCAACACGATGTGATCCCTCCTTTGGGCCCAATGCTGCTCGTAAGCCCCCAGCTCTGTATCCTGTGCCCCTTCTGCCAACTTGGGTACTGTTTTCTACATACCCAGTGTTCAGCAGTGTCCCCCCCTGTACGTGTTGCACATTGTGTTGCATTGGTTTGCAAGGGCAATGAGCCTATTTTTCCCGCTCTCTATCTCTACCTCCGACACCCGGGTTTGCTGTTCGGGGTCCGGGGAAGTTCCAAACCTTGCACCTCGTTTCCTTCTCTAGAATCAACCTCAAAGGGCAGTCGCCGTTTGCCCCTGTCGGTTCACCTGTACGACGGGCTAGGTGCAATCTGACCCTCGAGCCACCCTGCAGGTCTTCTCGTACACCAACGGCACCATGGACCCTTTCAGCCACCTCGACGTCTTCCAGGTTCGTTGCGGTGCCCTTCCCTTGTACCATGCTCCTTCTCTGCCTTGCCCTTGTTGCTGCGCCCTGTGCTTGTCAAAACAGGCAGGCACCCTCCCTGGCCACTGGCCTGTCACTGGTGGGTTGGTTGACCACTACTTTGTGGCTCTAATGGCGCAGGCTCAAGCCGCCAACGGCCACCACTGCAGCAGCTGCAACGTGACCCTGGACGACGTTGAACTGGAGAGGTACCAGGACTTCCAGGGCCGCTGCACCACCTGCCAAAAGCGCTACCTGGAGGGCAGCTATTGCCCCGTGTGCAGCAAGGTGGGCCAAGGTTCCAGTGGTGTGGCCTCGTGCCTGGGAACGGAAAGCTGGGTCTTTTTGTAACCCCAGAACCCGCCCTCTTGTTTCATTTCCGTTTACGCTTGGCTTGGTTGGTGTTGCCATGTTGACAGTGCAGTTGCACCTCCAGCCCAGTTCCTCCACCACCCCCACCTTGCCCAGCACCCTTACTCCCCTTGCCCCAGGTGTGGTGGGGCTCTGAGAAGGACATGGTGGGCTGCGACGGCTGCGACCTGTGGGTGCACGCCGGCTGCGACCCACACGCCCGGCAGGCGCTGCAGGACATGCAGGCCAACGCCGAGGCGCCTTTCTACTGCACCAAGTGCCGCCAGCACCACACAGGGCGAGCGCACCTCGGCCACGCCACGCTGACGCCGCATGGCCGGCCCCGCTCGCAGCCCACAGGGGCCAGCGGCGGCGCCGGCAAGCTGGACCGGCTGCGGCAGCTGGAGGCGCAGGTTGAGAAGCAGAAGCCCAAGCGCGCACGCAGCGGGTACAACATATTCGCCTCCGAGATCCACAGGTGCGCAGTGGGGACCCCTGCTGGCAATTGGCATTGGGTCACGTCAGCAGCGGAGCACCATCTCCATGCCATGCACCCCGCCATGCATAGAGGCTTCATGGAGCTGGCACTAGGCAGCGGCTTATGAGCGCCCGGAGTGCATGGCATGTGGCCAATTTGGGTGGATGCATGGATGGATGCACGCGTCTTGGATATTCAAGTCACACAATTCCATGTACCTGCTGTCCCCACCCCCCTCCTCTTCTTCCCCCTGCAGGAAGTACTCTGTGCATGACGAGAAGGTTCAGTTCAGGGATATCGCCAAGGTGGTGGGTGAGGCGTGGAAGCGGCTGACGCAGGAGGAGAAGATGCCCTACGAGGAGCAGGCGCAGGGCGAGGCGGCGCGGTACAGCGAGAAGCGGCAGGTGTACAGCGACCTGGTGGCGCAGGCGGGGCAAATGCGGGCGGAGTGTGAGCGGGAAGGTGCGCTGGCATATAGGGTTTAGGGTTGAATCCAGGCCTTTGACTACAGCTGAATTGTTGATACTTATTTTTTTCCTTGTAGTTTTATGTCAGTGGGAAGGTGCGCTGGTATTTAGGCATTGAATCCAGGCATTTAATTGCAACTGAATTGTTGACATCCAGAGAGTTTAGTTAAAACTGCACTTTTCAGTTGTAGTTACATGTGAGTCCCAGGTTGGATGCATACACTAAGTTTAATAACATGCCGGGAACCCTGGTTTTAACAAGCCATTGCTCTGTGTCAGCTTCATTGTGTGCAAGTGATCCCTTTAGCCCATGTCCACTGTGGCTCGCGAGCTGGGCAGAGGCTTTCCCTTGTTTTGCCAGGTTTCAATGGGCTTTGTGCTGTTCCGTGAATTTTGCTATTGCTATTGCATGACGCTTGCGTGATGCGCCTGCAACCTGCAGGTCTGCTTGCATCCCGCCACGATGGCAAGGGCGAGTCGCCGCCTGATCTCCCACCCCCTGCGCGCGCCTCCACCGGCTCCAAGCGGCCCCTTGAGATCAAGGCTGAGCCCAGTCCCGATGAGGATGAGCCTCCCAAGAAATCCAGGCTGCGCTACACAGACGTGCCTGGCCTGCCTACAGAGGTGAGTGGAGTCGACAAGGGCAGTTGAGATGCATGGAATTGACCAGCTGCAGAAGTGTGTTCTTTCATGTGCAAGAGAAATGATTTGGAGGTGTATAGCTTGACATATGCACCACCCCGTGATGTACAACCCTGGACCAGGATGACCCATTGATCGGCGCACACACACACCGCTATTGGTCTTGAAAAAAGACACTTGCAGCTTGCACCGCCTTCCGCTGCTCCCTGCTCATGTCCGCCCCCCTTCCCCCCCTTGCAGATGCGCGTCATGTGCAACGGCATGCCCGGCGTGCTCAACCTGTTGGCGCAGCGGGTGGTGTGCTCGTGCAGTGACTGCAAGAAGCAGCCGCAGGAGGCACACGAGTTCACCCCCACGCAGTGGGAGCAGCACTCGGGGGCGGGGGCTGCCAAGAAGTGGAAGGCCTCCATCAGGATCGAGCCTGGCGAGGTGGATGAGATCCCCATAGGTGGGTGTGGTAAGCCATTCTATGCGTGTTCAATGAAAACTACGTTTAGAGGTTCAATCTACAGCCATCTGTAGTCTGGGGATGCTGTTGTCAACCAGAGAATTTTAATAGCATTTTAAAAGTTTTGCCTTAATTTCTTATAAAAATTAGAAGTGCATTGCACGCTCTGCATGTTGACATACTTTCCCTCCTGCAGGTTCGCAGTCCATGATGATCGGCAAGTGGCTGGAGATGAAGGGCATCGATGTGCGCCCATCCGCGCGTGCAACCCCCGTCTCCCGGGTCCCAAGGGAGCCCAAGGAAGCCAAGGAGCCAAAGGAAATAGCGGTCAAGGTGGAGAAGCCGCCCAAACCTGAGAAGGCTATTGTGCAGGCGTGGCAGCCCTGGCTGGATGTGCTGAACCCCACCAAGTACAGGCCTGTCAAGGTGAGCAGTGGGAGGTGGTTCCTCATGGATGGGTTTGGTCATGGGCAGTGCAGGGGGCGTGTGGTATGCAAAGGCCGCACCACATTTCATTCCCTCACACAAATGAGTATGTTTATACGTTCTTTTGAATTATTGCGTGCTCCTGGGCGCAGGTGAAATTTGCGGGCGACCGCTGCTGTGTGTGCGACAGCGACGTTGACTACGACTTTGACCAGCTGGTGTCGTGCGACTCCTGTGGGATCACGGTGCACCAGTCCTGCTACGGCGTGCCAGAGCTGCCAGGTGCGTGAAAATATGGCAGCCATGGTCATGACTGATTGGGGCAGTTGTTAATTTCTTGCGTCTACAACAGGTGGCATCGATGTCATTGACCGATGTTTTCAGGTTGGAGGTCTTTCTTGAGGATAGGAGATGTACGCGTGCATCGATAGGTGGTACAAAAACAGCCAGGAAAGAGCTGCTTGACACCGCAAGACTGACTGCAAATCTGGCTGTATTGCTGGATTACTGATTAAATAACATGCATCAGCCTCTGCCATGGAATTGTGACCCACAGTACCTGCTCTGGCAACAATCTCCTGACTTCCAATTCAGCAATCTCCAGCCGTCGGTCAGCAAGCACACCCCTTGGTTGCAGGTGTTGAGGACATGTGGCTGTGCCGCACCTGCGAGCTCAAGGACGAGGACGCAGCGCCCCCGCAATGCTGCCTGTGCCCCGTGGAGGGCGGCGCGCTCAAGCCAACCAACATGCCTGCGCTGTGGTGCCATGCGGCGTGCATGCAGTGGATCCCAGAGGTAAGCTTGGGGGTTCTGGCTGCGTGTGCATCAAGCCTGCCATCTCTTGTCGTGTATGGGTGGGTGGGTGAGGAAGAGGCAACGTACAGCCATACGTTGCCTCTATGGCTACGTATTGCCATAGACGTATAATAGAGAAGGCGCAGCAATCCGCTGCATCAGGCTGGTGGGGAAAGGGGTGGTCATGCCTGGAATGGTGCACCTTGGCAGCCCATGGAATAGTCCATGGGTGCTTTTCAGGATTTTGATGGTGTGATTGCACACCTTCTCATTGAGAGTAAGGACTGCCATTGAGAAGTAAAGCCACTCAACCAAAACATGTAGGGCAGTCGCACCCTAGGCGCATGACATACCCATCCCTCATTGCACAGGTGACGGTTGAGGATGTTGGGCGCATGGAGCCTGTGGAGGGTATCAAGAATATCCAGAAGGAGCGCTGGGAGCTGATGTGCTGTGTATGCCGGCAGCGCATGGGGGCCAAGATTCAATGCGCCACCTGCTGCACCTCCTACCACCCGCTGTGTGCGCGCCTGGCAGGGCTGCACATGGAGATGGCAGAGGTGGGAAGCCTTTGGCTTGGACATATTAAGTTCTGGTGGGAAGTGGTGCAGCTCTTGGAGAGGGCAGGCATGCGTGCTGGAACCCTTGGGGTTAACTTGAGGATTTGGGTGGAAAAGGGGGCTGCGCAGCATGAGCACTTAGGATTTTATGGGAATATTCCAGGGTTTAATGGAGAATTCAGTTGCATAAGCGGTGGTCCATGTTGGATCCTGGTATGCAATGTTTCCACCACGGTTCATATTGGATCCTAGTATGCAATGTTTCCACCACGGTCCATGTTGGATCCTAGTATGCAATTTTTCACCAGGAAGTGATCCAGTGCCTTGTCCTTTAATCGCACACACCCATTCCTCTAACCTACGTCCCCTTTCTTGCCCCTCCTTGTAGGGCGACCAGGGCCCCGACGGGCCCCTGCGCCTCATCTCCTACTGCCCCAAGCACTGCACCCCCCAGCCGCAGCTGACAGGTGTCAACCTGGTGCGCGACGACCCAGGCAATGAGGAAGGGGGCGAGGAGGCGGAGGCCGAGCTGTGCAACGGACAGCCGTGGCCGCAGCCGCCGGCGGTGCCCATCCCCGACTGCGCCGCAGGGTGTGCACGTGCGCAGGCGCCCACGGTGCGTGCCTGGGTTAGGGTTTAGGGTTGCAGGCGCCCACAGTGCAAGTCTGGCTTTGGGTTTAGGGCTTACATGTGCAGCCAGGGTAAGTCTTAATAATCAGAGCAGCTGCAATGTTTTACTTACATGTGTATCTACTCATTGCTCCAGGAGTGGCAGCGCGCCTCCCACGGCACCGGTGCGGGCTGCAGCAGCACTAAGGCCTTCTGGATACCCCTCAAGCCACCAGATGCTGAGATGATCTACCTGGCGCCACCCATCGAGCCCGCGCCATTGGACTCTCTGCTCGCGGTGGTTGGGCCGACCATGCAGGCGCCCGGCGGCATGGGGTGGGGCGGCGGGCGGGGCGACTGGCGGGGCGGTGGCCGCGGCAGGGGAAGGGGAAGGGGCGGAGGAAGGGGGCGTGGTGGTGGGAGGGGGCGCGGTGGAGGGCGAGGCCGGGGGCGGGGACGGGGGCGGGGGCGGGGTGGGGGTGTGCCGCGGCCTGCAGTCAGCCAAGCTCCTGTGCCGACTGGTCCTCCTCCGCAGGTGAGTGGGCGGGGGTGGGTGGTGTGCAAGATGAGGGGCGCAAATTGCATGGTATTCACAGGTGTTAATTTTGTTGGGGCTCAGCAAACTGTATGGTTTATTGTCTGCATGATTGCATTAAAGGCTGTGGCAACAACTTCAGCTACTTGCTGGTTGTTTTTGCTGCCCTTTCTGGCTCGAGAATTTCATGGTACACCTGTGCGATGCTTTCACATGTGCAGGCATCACCTCCCAGGGATGTAGTTGCAGAGGGTGTTGCCAGGGTGCCGTTGAGTGCAGTGTGCATCATCTGTAGAATCAAAAGCTGCGGTGTAGGGTTTAGGGGCATTGATCACAGAAGCTGCACAAGCATCTCACAATGCCGCTGACAAACTGTCCTTGCTTTGTACCAGGTTGACCTGATCGAGCTGCCTGAAAACACCCCTGAGCACCTGAACGTGCTGTGCAACGGGCGCCGCGCGGTGCTGGTGCTGCGCACACAGCGCATCATCTACAACGGGGAGGAGATGCCGGCATCCAAGTTTGAGCAGGTGGGTCAAGGTGCTCCAAGGCTGCTATTTCTTTGTATGAGTGTGGTATTTTCTCCATAGCTATGCGAACTAGCAGGCACCTGCTTGACTTGTCAGCTATGCTGTGCTGATCATGTTTTCTTTTCCCCTTTTGTTTGAGTTTTTGTTTGAAATTTTTGTTTGAATTATTTTATAATCATTTGTTGTCCTGTAAAACTTGTATTTCTGTCTGAAAATATGAGAGCTGTGCTGAGTGTGCACCGCTGCTGTGTGTGTGAGCAGGTGTGCGGCAAGGCCGACGCGAAAAAGTGGAAAACCAGCGTGTGGCTTGAGGGCGAGCACGGTCAGCAGGACCGCATGATGCAGGACTGGCTGGCTGAGAGACGCATGGACCGCAAGGGCCTGGCTGCGCTCCAGACCAATGCGCTGCAGCACCAGGCCTGGGTGGAGTACCAGGAGATGCTGGCCAATGGGGGTGGGGAGGCGGGTGGCGCAGGGGGGGGAGGGGAGGTGGAGGGAGGGGAGAAGGCGGAGGGAGAGGAGGGGGAGGACGGGGAGGAGCATGGTGCAGGGGAGGGAGAGGAGGAGGACGGGGAGGAGGAAGGGGGTGATGAGGAGGAGGGCGACGAGGATGGCAATGGCGATGGCGATGAGGAGGGTAAGCAGTAGGTGTAGCACGTGAAAGTTGGGTTATGTTGTTAAGGAAGGAAGGTGCGGGTGACAACTGATATGGTAAGCAAGACAAATCCAGTGCATGCTTAGGCCTTCATTCTTGGTTTGTGGGTTGTGGTGTCACCAATCGGTGATGCCACACTTGCAACGCATCAGTGGCTTTCTGGTGATTGGGGTTTCAGATTCTGCATGACACCCTCTGGTATAGGGCTTAGGGTTTGGGACAGTCCTGACATTGTGTGGTGTGGCTTCCCATGCAGACATGGATGTGGATGTGGACGGGATGGAAGACGGCGTCCAACCGCATCCATCCATCCAGCCAGCAGCTACCAGCAGCGCGCCAGGTGGCGCAGCAGCAGACGACACAGCATCCCACCCAGAAACCTCCACAGGCGCCGCACCCCTCCAGAACGGCACCACCCCCCACACCCCACCCAAGGGGATGGATGACGTCATGGCTGATGCACCAGAGGCTCGACCGGACCCCACCAGTGGGGCACCAGGGCAAGTGGCCTCGAGTGGCCAAGGGGGCAGCGGCTCTCCGAGGGCTTCATCGGATGATGCCTTCGCCACGCCGCTGGAGACAAGTGAGGCTGCGCGGGAACACAGCGGCCAGGATGGGGGCTCCAATGTTGAGGTACAGACCCTAAACACCAAACATTACACCCTATATAAGTGAAAAAGCGTTCTAGGGCAGCGTTCGTATATTGCCATAGGACTGGTTGCTGAAACCAAAAGTTGGGTCTCCTGGATGTGCAGGACAGCCTACGAGACCCTAAACCCTCAACCTTCCACCCTTAGTGGTGTGCAAAACACCAAAATCAAAACCACAGCTGAGACATGAGAGTTAGTGTTCCTGGATGTGCAGGACAGCCTGCGCGACCCTCCTGCCACACAGCAGCCCCCCACCAGGTCCCGATTGGCAGTGAGCAGCAAGGCCACTGACGGCGCTGGACCAATGGAGGTGGATGGGTCGGAGGGGGAAGCCAGGCCAAGCCACGGCCAAGCAGGCCACGATGCACTTGCCAATGGACAAGGTGGGTTACCCTGCTAGGTTTTGCATCTCTTTGCCCTGCCACGCACTTGGGCTGAATGCATGACTGTGATTTCATAATTGCACTTTACCTACGCGAAGTGGGGCATGACCATCAATATATTCAATTCTTTGCGCATCTGCTGTGCATGCGCTTGTGACACATGGAAGCCACCTACCTAATCGGCCTGCAGAACCCTAAACCCTAGCAAATTCCGCTCCTTATCCCTAGCTTTGCCACCGCAGCCTCCCCACCCACCCACCTGCCGTCATCCGATGGCAAGGGCGCCCGCGGCACTGAGGTTGTGGGTTCCTTCCTGCGCGTGTACTGGAGTGGGGATGACGAGTGGTTTGAAGGGGAGGTCAGAAGCTATGACCCAGACAACAGGATGCACAAAGTGTGGTACTCCTACGACCAGGAGGTGGGTGATACTCGATTCAAAGGGCTTCATCTTTCATCAAGATGCGTGCGCATGCTACAGGGCTGCAGAATAACCCTCGATTTTGCTTGTATTCCACCAGCTTATCGAAACACCTAAATCTTATAATAGTTAGTTCATGTATTACGATGTGCCAATGATAGGATAACAATTGATTGGCAGTTTGTGCGTGGTGGGATGCTGTCACATCACAATCCTATTATATCCTTCATGTCATGCGCTCCGAACATCTAAATCCGCGTTATTTGGCTGTTGGCGCCATGCAGCAATGAGTGGCTGGCCAAGGCCTGACACAACCCCATAGCTCCCTTTATGATGTGGCTGTAAACCTTAAACCTGACTCACGAGCTTTCATGTCATTGCCTACAGGATGAGTGGCTTGACCTGAACAAGGAGGAGCACACAGGGCGCGTGCAGTGGCTACCAGGCCCTGACCCCACCACATGGCCGCCCCCGCCATGGCAGCCCAAGGCGCCTGCCGCAGGGGAGGCCAGGCACAGAGCAGTGGCCCAACCCGCTGCCGCTGACATTGCCGGGGAGGTTGGCGGTGCTGATGATGAGGTGAGGAAATGGATGGGAGTGTGGGCTCGCTGTGGAGATCACTCTCCTGTGTGCTTTGTGTGCATGTGTGTGTGTGTGTGTTTAGTCCAGCATCATGCTACAATGAAATAAATAATACCATGGTTTCAGAGTCTTCAAAGTTGAAGGCAACGAAAGTGTAGGTGCTGTATAACTTCCTTAGTTTAAGGAAAGGAGTATCTACTGGTACGAGGACAGTACTTATTTTGTTATAAGCCACGCTAGTGAGCTTCTGTTAGTATAAACAGATGTCAGTTGGGCAAAATACACTGACTGCCTATCCTGCCCTCCCCCTTGCAGGACCCCAGTCAGCCCCAGGTAGGGTGGCTGGTGGGCGTGTGGTGGAAGGACGACGCCTGCTACTACTTTGGGCACATAGCCACCTACTCGCGATCCACCCACAAGCACCACGTGCTGTATGAGGATGGCCACCAGGAGTGGCTGGAGATGGCCAGGGAGCACGTGGCGTGGATCGCGGGGCCAGGGGAGTATGAGTGGCCGGACGATGCGCGTGTGCCCAGAGGTGGGTGCTTGGGAGGGGTGGGGTGGGGTGGGGCGGGGGTGCGGTGGGAGAAGGGGAAAGATGGGGGACAGTAAGCGGCTGTACTTGGCTTGGAAGCACATGTGTGGGTGCGTGTGTGTCCAGAAGTGGGTGTTTGGTGGGGTGGCGGTGGTGAGGCTGAGAGTGGTCTGGATGTGGTGGCTCTCCAACCCTTGCACTGGCAGGGCAGTTTGGAAACTTGGTCAGAGCATGGGAGCTGCAGGTGGTTCTCCAATGATTTTCTGATGCTGAACAAGCTGACATTAACTGACATTGGGGAGTTATCAGTGGGTGGACAACACTGTCCCCTCGGCGTTTTAACTGACATCCACTCTCCCCTTGCAGACCTGGCACCCCCCACAGCTGCTGAGCTGGCAGCCCTGGCCCCCGACCCCATCCAGGATGCAGAGGCCCCCGCTGGACCCTCCGCGGCCCCTGGGGATGCGTTCGCGGCTCCCGGGGATGCATCTGGGGATGCCGAGCCCGTCCCCGGCCCCAAATCCGTCCCCGTGGACGTCCCCGAGGACCTTGCCATTGTGTGCAACGGGGCCACGGGTGTGTTCAATTTGAAGACCCTGATCATCGACATGTCCAACGGGCGCCAGGTGTCGCCCACAGAATTTGAGCGCCTAGCCGGCAAGGGCTCCTCCAAGAAGTGGAAGGTGAGATAATGTAGAGTCATCAGCGGGTACTTCACATTTTGTTCATGTAGCTAGTACCGGCTAGTGAAGCTAGTATTTGGTACTTCTCCTATTAGTAGCTTGTACTGGCTAGTAAATCTAGTAATCAGTACTATTCAGTAAGCGGCTACTAGGTGGAAGTTCTCAGCTACCGGTTGTAATTCTAAGCCTGATAATAGTGATGATATTAATGTATGCATTCCAGCCACACAGTCATGCCCTGAATAAACCCTCAACCCTTGTGGTGTGCAGGCCAGCTTGCGGGTGGACAAGGGCGGCGGCAAGCCCGGGATGACCATCGGGGACTGGCTGGTGTCTGTGGGGTTGGAGCAGCCGCGGTCCGCCCCCCGCGCCGCCCGCCCCGCTCCCTCCCTCAACGCTGTCAGGCGGCGGCATGCGGCAGCCCAATACGCTGCTCCGCAACCAGGGGGGCGTGTGCAAACAAAGGTGTGGGGGATCTCGGGGTGATCAGGCTAGCTTCCAAACGGATGATATGCGCATATTTAGTAACATGCGCATCACAATGTGTGCTCAGTAGCACCATGCCCAGATCGCAGCGCTGCACCGGCCATGGCAGCCAACCCACTAAGACGCCATCATGGCATCATTACTTCGCGTCATACCCTGCTCCCCTTGACCCCGCAGATGCACCGCGAGGGCTGCATGTGCGTCATCTGCAAGCAGGCGCGCAACAAGGGCCTGGCGTCGCCCCTGGGACCCCATGCAGCGGCCAAGTTCATGCAGCCCGCAGCCATGGCCAGGGCGCCTGAGCAGCAGCCACGGGCGCTGGGCTCGCGGCTGCGCTTTGGCAAGCGCGCCTATGTGCACATCCTACCGCACACGCGCAGCGCGCTCAGCTCTGTCATGGTAAGTAGTAACTTGGGATGGTTGCAAGAAAACTGCTTTTAACTTGCAACTGGTTTTGTGCTTTAAATTGGCTTCGAAGTGCCTTTGTGCTTTTATATGGGGTCAAAAATATTGTGATTTGCAGAACAGAAGAGAATAAATAATGGGATCCGCCGCAGCAATTGGTTTATTAAACAGCCAGTTCAGGGTTTCACCCGCGAGTAATGCCCCTCTCCAATAATATCCCACTCTCCCCCGCTCACCGCCACGCCCCTTGCCCGCAGTACCGCCCGCCCACAACGCGCATGTGGCTGCCCTCCGCCTGGGAGGCGCACCAGCTCACGCAGCAGCAGCAGCGGCTGCTCATCCAGGCAGCAAACGCAGGCGACTCACAATCCCACCCGCCCCTCCCGGGGACCAGCGAGCTCCCCAAGCCATCCCTGCGCCAGGCTGGTGTGCCTGGGTCTGAGCTGGTGTACGTGGGCAACCCGCTGCGCAAGGCCATGACTGTGAAGGACAAGCTGCTGCAGTCGTTGGCCTACGAGCGCACGCGGCTCACCTTTGGGAAGGTGCGGATTAATGCTTGTGGTACCCTGCAAGGGTTTGATGCATCCAAGCTGTGCGACGGCAGGGTGGACACGAGGGTGGAGGGTGTATGCTGCAGGGGTGTGTGGTGGCAAGTATCGGCACCCTGCAGCCAAATTAAAACCCTATTACTTGGAAGATGAAACCCTTAACCCTACAACAATAATACCATAAACACTACATCCCCATGGCGCAGTCTGGGATCCACGGCTGGGGCTTCTTTGCGCGCACCAACATCCCGCACGACACCATGGTCATAGAGTACCGCGGCGACGTGGTGCGGCGCACAGTGGCCGACATCCGCGAGCGCCGCTACAAGCGCGAGGGCAAGGACTGCTACCTGTTCAACGTCAACGATGACATGGTCATGGACGCAACCATGTGCGGGGCGATCGGGCGCTTCACGGTGAGTGGGACGTAGGGCTTTTAGGTTTAGGGTTTGTGGCTACGGCTGAGGACAATGCATTTGTGGATAAAATCGTGTGTGGGGCGATTGGGCGCTTCGGTCTGGTAGGGTGTGAAGTTTACAGGTGCACCTGGGGGGGGACAAGGGGGATGTAAATGCACACACAGTGGGCCACAAGGGGGCATCATGTGCAATCAATGGGTATGGTATGTCATGGTCAGTGCACATCCATCTTGTCATTGGCAAGCACTTTTGGTTTTATGAACCCACCCACGTTTGTTTTTTACGTCATGCGCAACCACTGCCTGTTTGCGTGTCCTGCATGAGCCGGTGTGCATCTCATGCGTGCGTCGTCTCGTGGTTGACGCCCCTCGTCTGCTTGCGCAGAACCACTGCTGCTCCCCCTGTATGTACACCAAGGTGGTGGAGTGCGACGGCGAGCACCGGCTCATGTTCTTCACAAAATACGACATACGTGCGGGGCAGGAGCTGACGTACAACTACAGGTGGGGCGTGCACATACTTCAATCTGCAGGGGTACCCATTGCCCATTGCCCAACTGACATGTCCAAGAACAGGCTGCATCTTTGATTTCTTTACCTTTATCTTGCAACTACAGATGGGACCAGATCGCTTGCCGCGCACATGTTCAACAAAACGCTGCATCAATTGATTGTTGTTCATGTTCCTTTGACAATGCACATTGGGACAGGCTTTGGGATTTATGGGATTTCAATGTGAGTGTGTTGTTTTCTTGTACAGGTTCAAGGAGGAGGAGGGCCCAAACAAGCTGCTGTGCCAGTGCGGGGCACCAACGTGCAGAGGTTACATGAACTGAGCAGCTGTGCTGGGTATTGCTGTGCGGGTGTAGAGCGCCTAGTAGGGTAGTAACATAGGGGGTTGGGAGGTGGGGGGAGGGGTACATGGGCTGGGCGGTGCAGCGGGTGCAGTGCGCTGGAAAGTTAATTTTTGCTGGGTGGGTGGGTGCAACTGCCCTTTTGGCTGCAACCTTTCAGGGGATGTCGTTTTGGAGGCATGTTTTAAGCTTTCCAACTCTGCAGACTCTGGGCATAATGCCTTAGGCTTTTATGAGATATATCTATTTTCCTTATGTAGCCGTTTGCCGCAAGAAGTCTGACTTTGAAGCCTTCTCATAGGACCAGACATCACATTGACAGTGAAATTCAATGTAATTAATCATGTCGCAATATCCACAGATTGAATCATATGCCGCTGCAGTGCAGCCTGTGAATTATTATAGCTACTATGATGGCTACATATTGGCTAGTAGCCAATATATTCGATTGGCATGCCAGCCGGGCTAACAAGTCCATCATGGCAATGCCATAAACTATGACGAAGTCTACAAAATGGGTGCCACGAGAGCCTTGTGGATTAGAACCCTAATGGTGCATTGTGGAGGGCCTGGCAAATTGGATGGCCACAGTTGAATGCCTGAGTGGTCACTGCAAGGCAACAAATGGTATCAGATTCTGTCCCTGGATCAATGCGGCATGTCCTCTAGACCTGAGGCAGTACTGCTCAAGCTTATATGTCCTGAAAATATCCATTATGGCGTTTGTTTGCATTCAGGAATGGCTCGTCGTCGCGTCCTGCGTCGTCCTCCACCTCCCACTGGTGCTGGTGCAGCTGGCTGCCAGTGGTACTGTTGGCAGACACGCAAAACGCGGTGCCTGCCCGCTGACCAGCCTTGGGTGTCGCCCCATTGGATGTCGAACTCCCCTCGCCCACATCCCGATTTGTTGCGCTTTCATTTGTGAAAATGTCACCAGATTCCTGGTGCACAATGCCTGGCTGCTGGCTCTGGTTGTGGCAGCCCCGCTTGGCCATCATGGGGTTTGCCACACCTCCCCCTGCTGGTCCACCAACCCCTGGGGCGCTGATGGGACCTTGGAAGCACGAGTCCAGAATGGTGGCGCCCAAATCCACTGTGGATGCGGGCCGGTCTTGCAGCACCGCCTTGGTGGCGTGCAGCAGCCGCTCGTTGAAATCGTGCTGCAGCATCACAGGCCATTCAATGAAGTTCAAATCAACTCAGGGAAAAATCATTCTAACTCAAGGCAAAAAGAACCAAAAAATGCAGGGATTACCATACCTACCTTGCCCAGCCTCAACAGGGCTCAGCCTGTGCATAAGACACAGTCTTGCCACTGCCAGAGCCAGCAAGCATCGCTCTCATACCTACCTGTCACATCCGATAGCAATGTCTCTACCCAATCACCCTATTAGGTGGCTAGTAGCTCCATCCTCTGACAGAGTCGTCTGCTACAGTGTATACCAGGACAGTACATCTGCAGGCCCTAGCGCACGTGCTCACCTGCATCCTAGCCAGTGGCAGCTCATTGGGCTCGCACACAAAGGGGTCCTCCAGGTCACGCGCCACCTCCTCCACACTCCAGTAGGCCAGCACTGCCAGGAAACTGGACAGCAGCTCCAGTGCCAGGTGCTCGTGGCTGGCAACCACCAGTAGCGGGAAGGTTATGGTGAAGAGGATGAGGATGAAATTCACCGCTTGCGCCCACGGGAAGGGGAACTGGAAATGCGCCAGGGACCTGCAGAGCGCAAACAAGTACTTGAGCAGCATGCCACCTGTCTTTATCCTAAGGCGTGCTGGTGGAAGAGAGGATATAGCAAGTGGAAGGTGGCAAAGTTGAGGGCAGACCCTGTCAGGAAGCCTCAATCCCAACAGGAAGCCTCAATCCCAACAGGAAGTCTCAATCCCAACAGGAAAGACTGTAGAGTATTACATTTCTACTTATAGGGTTTAGGTTTAAACCCTAAGGCCAGAGACTAACCCTCCTGTCTACCCTCTTGTCACATGTTTGTCGCCTACCTGCAGAGCTCGAATGAGCCCATCCCACTGACGATCCAGTTGTATATCTGCCCCCGCAGGGGCCCCTCAACATTTGCCAGCCCACCTGCTCGATGCCTGCGCTCCACCTCGTGGTAGACCCAGCTGACGCACATGGACACCCGCTGGTTGGCATTGGGCACGTAAATACCTGTGATGTAAATGGCCTTGGTCGCCAACAATGCAATGCACTATTTGCGTTGGAGATTCATGGAGAAATGTACTCATGTTGCAAATTGACATGCAGTCTATAACATGACTGCATGTCGTAGACTTGAAAATGCATGATTCATTGCAAGCAAACTCATGATGGCAATAATATTGTCACACCGTTGATGCAAATCATCACATGGCCAGATATCGGGAGCATGTACCTGTTTTGAACCACGACTGGCGGCCCTTGGGGGTGTTGTCTGTGAGGATGTCACACCCCGTCAGCATGCTGCAGGTTTTGGGTCGTGCTTTATCCAAGTCCCCACTCAATATGGCTTGCTCCTCTTCACTGATATCGCCCAGGACTGGAATGCTCATTTTCCTACACTCAACAAGGCACCCACTTCAATTTTATTCCTGGAATATTGTGGTTTAGGTGTACACCACATGTACACGAACAGTTGCAAAAGTTTGTTGATTGTGCTCAATGTGGTCTCACCTGTAATACTCACGCAAGCCACCCAAGTCTGAGCCCAGGACAAAATACTTGTGCAGATTTTTCAATCTATCCCAGCCCCGCATGAAGGCAATCGAATCCTACAGCAACACACAAAAAGGAGACAATTCCATATTTTATATGAGGAAATACAAAATTTGAAAAGAAAGGAATGATTTAAATAATGATTTAAATCATAATTAAAGAGTCTTATATGAACTATGGAGCAGCACGCAGTCTGTTTTCCTGTGTTCTTTCAAGTAGAAGTATACCATTTATTGCCATAAGTACGGTCCATGTATCCATCGCGGCCCCAAACGGATGTGCATAAAGTGCACAAAAACATGGCTGGACCACCTACCATGGGTGGTGGCAAATCATCCTCCCTGTGAGCCTTGAGATGCGAGAGCTCCCAATCGCTGCGCAGGTGCAGGAGGGACAGGCCATGCAACAGGCTGAAAAGGTGAATGATGTCTTCTGCAAACTTCCTGGAGCTCTGAATGGCCTCTGGATTGGAATAGTCTTCCATAGGCAGGTTCCAGAACTCGTAGC
Source organism: Heterotrichella gracilis (assembly GCA_032358255.1). Taxonomy (NCBI): domain Eukaryota; class Xanthophyceae; order Tribonematales; family Xanthonemataceae; genus Heterotrichella; species Heterotrichella gracilis. The sequence goes on from JAULBX010027163.1 coordinate 158,938, forward strand.
TCACTAGGGAGACAGCAGCATTTGCCCAGAAGTTGCTCATGTACCTGCAGTAGGGTTTGCGAGTTAAGGGTTTTGGGGTTTCAAGAAGTCCATTGTGTACATTCAGCTGGTGGCAGGAGTACCACCTTGTCCCTCCTGAAATAAACCTACTGTCATAGGAGACCTGAACAGGTGTTGCACATACAGCATTGCTGCAGCATTTGACGCACAATTGAGCGACATCCACAGCGACATCCAAGGCGACATCCACGAGCGACATCCACAAGGCAGCATTACAAGTGAATCAAAGCGGCCAACCGTACGTGATCTGTGTGCGCCCCTCCCAGAAGCGTGAATACCCAATCTGCGTCCTGCAGAACGCACATTGGACACATTTAATCCCCTGTTGTGGGTTGCTCATGGATCATGAGGCATGAATTTACCAACATTCAATTGATTAATTCTGGAGAAGGTTGAGGAGCCACTCAGTAGGTGAAGCACTCTCCTATTATCTGCAGCTTTCACCTCCATCTGGGTCCAGGATGCAATCAACATGAAAGTACAGGTGTGCGCAGCGACTTCCAAGAATGGTGGCGTCGAGTGAGGAAGATACTTAGTGAGAGAAGGCCAGCCTCCGAGGCTGGTCATTCCCTCATGTATACCTATCAGCACCTAGGATTCAATCCTTTGGGCTCCAAAAGACCCGCACCTGCACCTGCATCCGCACGCCTGTGTGCAACTCAAACCCTAAACCCTAAACCCTAATACCTAAACCCAGAATGCAACTCACCTGAAAACCACTAAGAAGCCCAGCAGGGATGCGAACAGCTGATACGTGAAAAACTGCGCCAAACCTGCAGAGAAATGGATCAAAGGGGTTGAGTTCAGCCATCAATCCGGCTGACTAGTTAGCAATGGGCCCCTTCCATCCCCCAGGGTAAATGACACACCCCCTCACCTCGTGAAGCATGTCTTGATACTTGTTGTGGAAAATTATGGTCAAGACGGCACTCAAAACAGCCCATGGCAGTGCCTTGGGAATGGCAGAACCATATAGTCTGCAGAACGTGGGCAGACTCCAAAAAGCTTTGCTGCACAGGCAAAACAGCTGGGGTCAACCAGGGACAGGTGTGTCAGGCAGGTCTTGCAGACATCGAGGAAGAAAGGAAAAGGTAAGGAACAACTGGAATGCCATCAGTCGGGGTACAGTCGGGGTACAGGTCACATGGGACACACACATACACACTGTGTGGGAACAACCTGTATGTGATCATCCTGGCTGTATTTGCTGATACTGTAGTGGCTGAATGACTGTGCTATGGTGGTCTGGAGTAAAGCTGGTTTTTGTTGCAACTACAAGTCAAAGACAGCTCTCTGGGTTACAGAACTCAGTGGTATCGTGGTGCATTAGTGCCTTTTAAACCCATAGGTGGCTGTCCGGAGCAGCATGAATCACTCATGGGTGGCATGCCGTGTGCCCACATCGCTGCCCATCTACCAGATTGCGCGTTAAACGTGCCTTCACACCCCGGAGCTTGCACGAAAAAGAATTAAACTGCGCATGGTATGGCTGTTGTCTCGTTGTGTGCGAAGAGTTCAGCCCCAGCCTGTGAAGAGGTGCTACAGTGCCACGGGAGAGGGACCCACATTGAAACCCTAAAACCCTGGTCTTATCCGCCACCAATATAGGTTCAAACTCCACTGGAGGAGGCAGGCGCCCACTAGCGCCTTCACCGTGATACCGGCCAGCTTTGCTCGAAGCGACGCTGTTTTGGTTTCCGTTTTGGGTGGACGACGGCGTAGTGCCGAAATAGTTACTGCCATAGCGACTGGTGATAGTAGCCAACCAGCCTCCATATCTATAGTAGTGTGGGTGTCCCTCGCAGCCAACCAGCAGGGCACTTGAAGCTCTGCTTGCTGCATGCGCCCGAGGACACGGCCTACTGTTTTCCATCTGACGGTTAAGTCTCTGTTTCCCGCGAGTTGCGCGTCACTGAGAGAGCAGCATTTGCATGCACCAATATGCATGCATTGCCCAGGTGCAGTGATTGACATCGGACGTGGGACCTCAGGAGTGGAAAAAGAGCCAAGGTACGTGTTTCATTTGCAAATATCCCTGGACCGCACCAACCATGCGGTGTATGGCACTGCTCAGCAGGATGGGTGTGGCTCGGGCATCTGAAGGACCCTTTGCATGCCGACACCGCTCACCATACCTTGGCTGGCTGTAGCAATGCAGCAGCCGACAAGCGCTGCACCCTGTGCATATTGCACGCTATGTCACTCGTGGTATTCTTCCCTGGGCTGCTTGAACACCATACGAGCACGTTGGTCCCGACCGCAGGCATGTGTTGCCTACCCCATTTGTGGCCAAGGCCCGAGCCTTACACCCCTGCTTGCCAAGCCACACCTTGGGCACCTGATCCCCACGTATAACTTTACGTTTCACTCTTTCCCTCGCTGCCACAGATGCCCTCACGGCGCAAACGCCAGGCGCGGGGCAACTACGACGCTCAGTATGATTACGACGATGCCTACTCCCAAGAGCGGTTCGAGCAGTACCAGGAGCGTTTCGAGCGGTTCCATGACTACATGACCGCTAACGGTGGCGGGCCGCGCAGGAAGGACCGCCGCAGCTGCTACTGCATCACCGCCACCATGCTGCTGCTGCTGTTCTGCGTCTACATCGTGGCCTACCACGGTTCCTCCTCGCCGAAGGACAAAACCCTCCAGGAGCCTGACGTGGGCAGCGAGCACGAGACGGTGGGCCAGGGCGCAAAGCCCAGGAAGGGCAAACCCAGCGCTGGTTCGCCCAAGCACGGCAAGGGTCACGACAGCTTTGAAGCCCAGCCCAGCAAACCCGCCACCACCACCCCCAGCTGCAGCAGGAGGAGAAAACCCTCCTGCCCCGTGCGGGTGGCAGATTACTGGGGCCTGCCACCCAACCAGTGCAAGGCGGATACCACCTCGCCCTGCACCGAGGCGGCCTTCCCCACCCTGTACCTCCCCAACGACCACCTGCCGCCAGATTGGACCTGCGACGAGCTGGATGACAACAGCATAGGTGCCGAGGAGGCAGTGGACCTGTATTCCACGGTGCTGCTGCAGTTTGCTGTGGAGGTGCTGACGGAGCTGTCGGGGCTGCTGGAGGACCCTGTGCATGGCAGGGCTGAGGTGGTGAAGCGGTGGACGGTGATGACCCCAGAGGGGGTGGGGGCCGACCCCTACGACCCACAGGTAGGGGAACGGTGGAAACCCTAAATTCTAAACCCTAAACCCTAAATCAGAGTGATGACCCCAGAGGGGTTGGGCGCACTGGACCCTAAACCCTAAACCCTAAAGTGCAGGCAGGCGAAACAGTATATGTGACGGCCACGCCTTCATTTCTTCCTCAACCAAACCCACCTGTTCACATTCAGGCTGCGCATTTAGAAATTAATGTATCTATTTCTATCAACCTCAGGTGGTGCGCAATCTGCGCTGGCTGGCGTGCGTGCCCAAGGAGGAGGTGGACAGGATTATTGAGATGAAGCGGAGCGCAATGGCCAAGATAGACTTTGGCCGCTTTTTCTACTTCCCACCAAACACAAAGTCTGCGGTTGGCTTCACACTACTCAGTAAGTTTAGGGTTTAGGTGTTGGGCTGCTGCAAGTTTAGGGTTTGGATTTAGGGTTTGGGCTTCAGGTGTAGGGTTTGGGGCTTCACGCTGCAAAGTGAGTTCCTTTTCCTGCCCCTGCCGCAATTTTAGGGTTTGGGTTTAGGGTGTTGGGGTGGTCGAGTCGCAGCTTTAGGGTTTAGGTGTAGGTCGAGGGTCCCGCAGTGCGCCTTGCCAAGAGTGCACTTGCACGCCAAGGCTGACTCGTGCACCCTGTCTGGGACCCGGCCCCACTGCAGTGCACTGTGGATGCATCCTGGAGCATGGGCATATAGGGATGTTGAGCATTTGGGAGCACGGCCATACATGCGCCTGGGAACAAGGATCATGAACCACAGGCTCGCAGGTGACGATGGTGGTGCACGCGCAGGTTTGGCGGAGGTGGCGACTGTTGCGCACTTTGCCTACACCATGGCGGCGGAGATCGCGTGGGTGGTGTATGGGAGCTCGCTGCCAAGCTGGTGGGTGGTGGCTGGGGGTCCTGTCCAGGGGTGTGTCTGGCCAGTTGAGCGACTGCCTCTCTAGGGTTTAGGGTTTAGGGTTTAGGGTTTAAAGGCAATTTAATGAACGGGAGCGCGCTGCCCAGCTGGTGGGTGATGGCTGTATACGTTCTTTGAGTGAAAATGCAGGAGTAATCCTGGCTCGTTGCCTGACCCGCGCCCTGCCTCACAAGTTGCCAGTTACTGGTTGCGTGGCCGGCTGTTTAGGGTTCAAGGTGTAGGGCTTCCTACGGAGCGCGTCACCGAGATGCTCCACTCCACTCACTACCTCGCAGGTTCAGCGACGCGCCCGCGGACGACGGCCGGCCCGCCTTTTTTGTAGCGGTGGCCGCCCGCCTGCAGTCCCTGCTGCCCATGATCAACACCCTGGCGGTGCGCAACCTCATCCTGATAGTAGCCACCGCGCGCCTGACCCTGGCCAGCCCCTGGATGCCCTGGGCGCTGGTGCTGATGGATAGCTATGAGCGCACCTACGTCAAGCCCACGGTGGCCAACATGCGCAACCGGCCCGGGGACATGTTCCCGCAGTTTGTGGGTACGTCCAGGGTTTAGGATGTAGGGTGTATTCCCAAACCCAAGGGATTCATCGATTGCGGTCGATACATGGTGGCAGCAGCAGGTTGACCAAGCCAAACTCAGCCAATTGACTCCTTGCATTCTTGATATAACATCAAATCAACTTCCTCAGGAGGCTCCTGTCTCTTCAGTGCGATGACAGGAAACCGACTTTGAACTTACCCTCCCGTCCCTCCCGCAGGCCTGTTTGCCTCCATGCGCCTGCTGTACATCCCCCTGGGGATATCCATCTGGGTGCCATTCGCCCTGGTGGCATTCAAGTGGCTGCACTTCTTAAAAAAAAAAATTAGGAGGAAATCCTCTTGTTTTGATCACTTTCACTTCATACCGTGATGACATGAAATTGAACTTGACTATTAACTTCCTGGCCCCCCTGCAGGCCTGTTTGCCTCCATGCGCCTATTGTACGTGCCCCTGGGGATCTCCATATGGGTGCCCTTTGCCCTGGTGGCATTCAACTGGCTGCACCGCATGGTGCGGGTGGATATGGTGCCCGTGGCGGTGCTGCTGGCGCAGATGGGGTACTGGGTGGGGGCGCTATTCTATGCGCTGCACGCCGCACATGAGCTAATGGGCGTGGCCCAGGTGGCGGGAGGTAGGGCAGGGCTTTTGTAGGGTTTTGAAGGGTGGAGGTAGGGTTTTCGAAGGGTTTTTGAAGGGTGCATTTGCATGGGCGGGATGCTATGGCATGGGCGCGGGGATCAGGTTTTGCTGATGGGGTTTTGGGTGGGGGTGCTGTTCTACCTTGATCTGTAGGGTTTGGAGGGTGGAGATAGGGTCTTCGCAGGGTGCATGCGCATGGTTTTGCAAGGGTATTGCAAAGCTCTGTTGAGGGCAGGAAGGGGGTCTAGAGGGATGCATGCGCATGCCTTGACTGGGGCTGCTCAGGTAGGGCGATGGCGCAGCATGCTGATTTTCCAGATGATTCACTGGGTGGTTATGCGCTGCATGCGCAGAAAGAGATGCTCAGCATGACCTAGGTGGTGGGAGGTAGGGTTTCATCTAAGGTTGCTGAAGGGCAGCAATGTGGCATGGGGTGGATGCGCTGCTCAGCGCAGTGAAGGGGCATGTGGCAGGGAGTAGATATGCCTGCCCTGGTTTCAGCTTGGCTGCTTGGCTGAGGCGGTGTTATATACACGGCAGGCAGGTTGTCAACCTCATGCCAGGTGTTAAATTTTTCATGATGTAAAGGATCCCCGTTGCAAGCGGGTGTTGCTCCCCTTCATCCCCCCCTCTCACCCCTCACCCCCCTTCCACCCCCCACTCCCGCAGCCGCCTGTGCGATGACGCAGGAGGGGGAGGGGAGGGGGCTGGTGTCCCGGTGGTGGTGCGAGTCCAGCCATGCCAGCCTGGAGCTGGCGCAGGCTGTGTTCAACCCCTGGGGCTACCCCGGGCTGCTGTCGGTGCTGGTGGTGGCGCATGCATATGACCAGCTGCTCCAGGTGAGGGGGAAAGTAGTAGTTAAATGGGAATCAATAGGAAGTAAATTGTGAATCAGCTCAATTTATACAGTTTAAGAATTGAACCAACTCAATTTACCATCGGATGTGTTGCAGGATTGGATTGCTGAGGAGACGCGCGACCACTCCGCCCTGGAGATGCCTATGCTTCTATAAACTGTGGCAAGGTTTTCCAACAGCATTCCGTTCTGTTTGCAGGATTGGATTGCGGAGGAGACGCGCGACAGCTCTGCCCGCTTTGTGCGCCTGGCCCGCCTTGCGCAGCACCCTCACAAGACCATGTGGGTGCTCAACCTGACGGAGGACGCGGTGGAGGTGCTGCTGAACGTGGCGCAGGATGTGCAGGAGCAGGAGGCCGACAGGGACGAGGTGCGGCCCCGTAATGGCTGTTATGTTTGAACTAGGTGATGAAGTTGGGGGAAATTGTATTTTTTTGTGGCTAAGCAAGTATGTGCAGGAGCAGGAGGCGGGCAGGGATGAGCTGCGGCCACTTTTACGGTTTTTTGTTCATCTACAGTGCAAGAAAAAAGACAGCTCACAATATCCGTAAGAAACATTGGAATGTACAGTAATAAAAAATCATGTTCAAATGTTTGATAGGTATCTCACACACATAAACATACATCAACATGTCAGTTAGATTGATGTTTAATTGTATGCAGTCTCACAATTCAGCCCCATTTAGCAGCCAGCATGGGGTTAAATGGGGCAGCGCAGGTCATGCATGCCACCCATTGCAAGTCCCTACTTCCTAAACCCTACCCGTGTGCAGGACGAGGGCGTGGCCCCTGGGCGCTACCCCACTGGGCGAGTGCTCAGCGCCTGCGCCATCAAGCTGCTTGACCTGGCGGTGTTCCACCTGGCGGCGTTTGGCCTGCGCCTGGTCATGTTCGCAGGTGCGGCCTGTCACCCTTGCTAGGGTTTTGCTGGGGTTGTGTGAAAGTAGCCCGTTCAGGTTTTAAGGGTAGTCTCCGTTCTTTGTCTGCGCTTTGCTCCAGGGTGGGTAGTGTGGTAGGGATTGCACAGGTGGCGTGGGGATGGGGTTGAGTTTCAGAACAGGAGGGGATGCGCCCCACATGTGCAGTTCCAGCACAACATTTGGTGCCGTAAACATGGAAAAAAGCTGTTCCTGCGCCTGGTCACCTGAGCTGCTAATTTCTGTGATTACTTGCTTGTGGTCATTTTGACAGGATGCTTGTAAAACCATTTGTATAATCCCTTCCATCCCCGCAGGCGAGTTCTTCCTCCTCACCTTCTCGGAGTTCCTGTGCCCCATCGCCCGGGGGGTGGCCCTGGTCTTCTTCCTCCTCTATCTCCTAGTCACCCGGGGCTGCTATTTCCTCCTGGACTGCATCGAGGACCCCGACTACGCAGCAGACACCATCGGCAAAGGCTTCTCCCGGGGATTGGGCTTTTTCGGGAAGTGGACGGGGGCCACCTATGCTTTGGCGGTGCTGGTGACCCTGGTGACCCGGGTGGTGGTGGCGGGGCAGCCGTGGGTGGCGGCGGCTGCTGCGCCGGTGGGGGCTGGGGTGGCGGCGGTGGGGCGCGGGGTGGGCGGCGTGGCGGTGGCGGTGGCGCAGGGGGTGGCGGCGTCTTGCAGAGGTGTGGCGGGGGTTAATTGGGGATGTGGGGGGGTGCATTGCAATGTGTGCCGGGGTGGGGGGGTACTCTGGGTCATAGTGTGGGGTTCCCGTGTGATGCATGCATGTGGTTGGGAGCCAGTGAACTGATACGCAAGCGAGGTGTGCACTTGTTTGTCTGGGGATTGCTTGGAAGGCACGTGTGTGTGATGGGGAGCCCAGTAGGGCACGCCCGAATCCGTGTATGCAAACCAAATTATCATGTTGTGTCAAAAACCCTAATCAAGGGTGCAAGCAAACCCTAACCAGGGTATCTGTGGCATCTGCAGGAGCTGGCTCCCGCATGCAGCGGGTCGTGGACCTGGTGGTCGAAAAGCTGGAGGGAGACGGGGATGACAGGCAATCCCCAACCGAATCCAGCACCGCCCAGGGCCCGGCGCGCAAGGGGGGCAAGCCAGCCACCGCCGCCAAGGGGAAGTCGCAGCATGCCAAGGGGGCGCACGCCCCCCCTCAGCAAGGGAAGAAGGGCAAGAAAGGCAAGGGGGGAGGCTACGGCGGGGGTTCGCGGGCCAGCAGCGACATGGGCCAGGCGGAACAGCGCGCTTCCTCGGACCTGCCAGGGGTGCGTGGTACTGAAGACGACGTGGGGGAGTCGTTGCCGGAGGGCGGGGATGCGGGGCCTATTCCCGACATTGTGCGGGAGCCTCAAAGGCAGGATTCCCACGAGGCGGCGAGTACCACCGCACCCCAACCGCGGCCGGCGCCAGCCCCAATCCCCACTGCAATCCCCACTGCCACCGTCGCTGTGGAGCAGCAGGGGGGTGGCAAGAAGCAGAAGGGCAAGGGGAGGAAACCCAGTATCCCCAACAGCGACCAGGGCACAAACCTTACCGTAGGGCTTCAACCACTCGCGCCCGCCCCTCCTCCGCAGCCGCACAAACCCTTTGCACCCCCTGCACCGCCTGCCAGCCGGCCGGCCCTAAACCCTAAGCAGCCAGCCATGCCGGCCCTAAACCCTAAAGAGCCGATCAAGAAGAAGCCCAGGCAGATCATCCCCATCCCCCCCACCACAACCCCCCATCCAGGCCCCCGCGCCAAGCAGCCGCACGCGCGCACCCCGCAGCCTGACCTCCGCCTCCCCCGTTCCCCCAAGTCCTCCCACAGCGTCACACCCCCCTTGTCCCCCCACCACCCGTCCAGGGCAAGCAGCGCCTCCTCCCCCTCCTCCACCAACGTGCACTACGCCCCCTTCGCCTCCCCAGCACCCCCCACCCCCTCCTTCGCCCCCCCCCCACCCTCCGCCCCCACCTCCGGGGTGTGGAACCAATGGACGGCCTCCACTGCCTGGTCCCAGGGCATGCCATCGGTGACCTCCCCGCACGCGGCCCCAGGGGGGGCGAAACCCTTTGCACCCCCTCCCATTTCCACCACACTCAGCACGCACCCCTTGGAGCAGCCAACCTGGCAGCCGGGGCCGATTTCATCAAATTTCCCCCCCTCCTCCTCCGCCCCCTCACCCCTCATCTCCCGCAATTACGACCCCATGCACTACAGCCCAACCCCCGTGCAGCCCAGCGGGGATGCGCAGCACAACAGCTTCTTTTCCTACACACCCACCTCCCCAGCCACCTCCCCCACCACCCACCCCGCACCAGCCACCACCCCCACGTCGTGGGCCACTGCGGTCTCGGGCAGAGGGAGTGGGGGGGGTGGAGCCTCCCACCCCCCACCGCCGCCCCAGGAGTCCCCATCGCCCGCCGGCAGCTCGGGCCTGAGACCCTTCGCCGCGCCCTTTGTCCCCACCGGCACACCCTCTGGGGTAAACGCGCAGCGCCAGCTGGCACTCGACCCCTCCCTCCCCTCCTCCTCCTCCTCGTCTTTCTTCTCCTCCGCTCCCCCCCCTGCCTCGGGCTACGGCGCGCGCGGGGATCACGACGGGGACGGCGCCTACCCTATCCCAATGCCGATGCCGGTGCCGGTTCGGGCCCCGATCCTGGATGTGCTTCCGGATAGCTTGCTGGGTGACTCGGTGGGCAGCTATGGGGGCCGGCTGCCGGACGAGCTGCAGTGCGTGATGTGCATGGATGAGTACCGGCCCCGCGTGATGTTTGCAAAGTGCGGCCACCGCGCCATGTGCAGGTGGGTGGGGTGGGTGGGGTTGGGGGTGGGGTGGTGGTAGTGTAGGTGGTGGTGGTGGTGGTGTGGGTGGTGGTTGTGGAGTAATGTATGGCTGTTGGCTGTTTGCCCTGCACAGAGTATTAGAATTGGATGGTAATGCTGTGCATGGCGTGGGGTAGCCACTAGCGCGTGACACTGCTCACTTCATTGCACAACATTACTCACAAACCTTAAACCCAAAACATGTTACATGATGCACCAACGGACTGCACATACCCGGCCCTGGCCTTAGCCACACAGTTCCATAAAATCACCTACCCTGACCCTGCCCACACAATCATGGGCCTAGTACTTCACTTACTATCCTCGCAAATTCGCAAATCCACAAATGTTCAAATCCATGACCCTGTCCACAGCCCATGGCACTGACACGCCTGTTTCCATTACCCTGCTGTAGGGTTTGCAGTGAGCACTACATGCTGCGCTACGCCCACGAGCCCAATGGGGCGCCCTGCCCATTCTGTCAGCGCAGGTAAGGCCTCATCACGCACCTGCCAGTGCCATGTCAGGTGAAGGGTTTAGGGTTTAGGGCATCGCACAGGCCCACTATAGAAAAGGGTTGCTGGGTGCGGTATCAGTGACCGTATCCTTGTGGCTGAATGTGATTCTCCACTTGAAGCCCAAACCCGTATGCATACTCCACAGCCAGCTGCATGTGTCCCTACACCGCACTTTGCAGCGCTACTGTGCATCTGCACCCTAACCAAAACCCTTGCACATCCCTACTCCATCAATGCAGTGCTGAAGTCTTATGCCCTTGCCCTTGCCTTTCATTCCCAACACAGTGCGCTGAACCCTAGCTAGGGTGCTGTGCCCGCATGCACAGTGCAGTGCCATTGCCCCACTCCAGCCCTGTGGCACAACCCCCCTCTTATGTGTTTGTGTGCGCTCCCCTGCCTCAGGATTGAGAGCTGGGTGGAGCGGGAGTACGTGGTGTGAGCTGGGTCCCTGGCGCTCCCTTGCTGACCGTGCACCGTGGATGATGCTCTGGGACTGACACTCTATCTGCCTGTGCTATGCGGAGGGTGCCGGAATTTGTGCACATGATTTTGGTGTGGTCAGATGGTCCAGTGCTGGTGGGGCAGGTGGTGTGCAGCGTGGTGCGGGAACCGCGTGTGGAGTTGCGGGTGGCAGGTGTTGGAAGGGAGCCTGTGGATCGGGGATCGTGGAATTGCCTGGTGGGATGTGTGCGGCAAGGAGTGGCTGCGTTTTGCTGAAGAAACGTTGTAGGTCACTGGAGAGAGTGGGGATTGGTGGTGAAGTGCAGGGGATAGCTATTGCTGACAGTGTGCACTGTTTTTTGCACTCCATTGTGCGTGGTCTTGACGGCTGTGGCGCACAGGGGGCCATGCCGTGGATGATGATATGGGGGAGTGGGCTCGGGTGGATCGACAGCATGCAAGTTGCATTATATGGGGATGCCAGAGGGGGGTGTATAATTACCATTATGATAGGTACAGGTTTAGCTTAGCTCTGTGGACAGAGAATTTGGTAGGATATATTGCCATAGATTGCCCTTGGAATTAAACAATGTCATTCAGCCTGCCACACTGTGGCGCCATGCCCTCAAGCCTTGAAATAACTCCAATTATGTTTTCAACTCTCTTGCCCACTGTGGTAGTTGGTACTGCTTGAAAATGCAAACCTGGAACTCAATAGTGCCTCCATGCAGAGACTGCAAGGAGTAGGGTCACAAGTTTTTTCAAATGCCTGCTTCGCCATATATGCAGGTCATGAGCCGGGCCTGCTGGGCCCCAGCAGCACACATTCTTGACAACTGATTCAGGTTTTAACTCGTTGCGAACGAGTTGGTTTCATAAAATATATGGACTCCATCGGGAATGTCACATTGAATGGACGCCAAGTGTCGAATTGTGCACACGCCACAGTCTGCCTGATCCTGGGACTCCGAGGAACTGAGCACTGAATGGTCCAGGAGCAAACAGTGTATTGCTGGTTACTCGTAAACTTCAAGTACTCGTGAATTAAACTCAATATAATCCATTACAACAGTGGCATTGGCGCTTTCCCTTTCTATCATTTCTTGCTTTCAACAGCTCCTTGGCACACCCCAAAGACCAGGCTACAGCATGCTGCGCTATGATGCCGTATTGCTACGATCATCGATGATTTTCAGTCCAATGCACATGACATTGTGTGGGGCACGCACGTCTGGCATGGCAATCTTTCAAAACTGACAACAATTGCGTGTGTTATTTTTTTATGATGAGCTTAGTGAAGAGCAATGTGGAACAAACAAGTGAAAGACAACAGGCGCCCCAAGGGTGCACCACTAGAAGCGGGAATCACCGCGGCATGCGTTGCACAATAGGAATGATAATATGTCACAATTCGTCGTATAGAAAACAACCAAGGTCACAAAAAATCAACTTCAGAAAAATACAGGTATTTTTCTCAATCTCAACAGGCTGCGAGGAAAAGAGGAAGAACGGCCACGGAGAACAGGTAAGGTGGAGAAAAAAGCAAAATTTAGCACTTGAGCTTGCCCCAGGGACAGGTGACGGTGGCGCCACAAGTGGTGAGCGCCTTGCGACGCTGGACGGCATCACTCCTGGGGTTGCTTCCCGCCACATCCGCGCCCCAAGCGCTGGTGTCCATGGCGTTGCCAGCTGGCGATTCCAAGGCAACGCCACCGTGAGCGCCTTCACCTGATTGGCTGCTGCTGCTGGTGGTGGTGTCATCCTCTGAATCAGATTTGGCCTCCTCAGTGGGTAGTGTGACACCTGGCGGCTGAGTTAGGGCATCTGGGATATCACTCTGCAGCTTCCGGCCGGTGAATACGGGGAAGAAGAAGCGGGCAAGTGGCGGCGGTGGCGGGCTGGGTGGCTTGGGGCTGGGTGGTGGGCTGGGTGGGAGGGGCGCGGGTGGCGGGGAGAGAGCTGCAAAGAGCATGAAGGGGGTGGGTTTAGGTGGGTGGTGGGCGCTGTGACGCTGTGCAGCCTGTGCATGGTTGCAAGTCGCAGACAGCCCGCCCCTGCATGTAGCCACTGTTTAAGGTTTACGGCTTAGCGTTTCAGGGTTTAGGGTTTGCACAACAGCCACCGTGGTGGCATCACTCCAAGCTGTTGTGTGGCTGTTGTGTGATTTGCATGTACTACTGGGTTGGGCAAAATTGCAACTGGTAGGTTTCTCTGACATCTGCCATGGCAAATACTAAAAATGGCATTTCCTTGCCCTACCATGGATTGCAATAAACAAACAGAAACCCTACACTGTGGTGCAATCGCCAGGCAAACCCAATCTGTGGTGGATCCCTCCCCTCTCACCTGACGTGGCATCCCCCTTGACAGAATACATGATGATGGTGGGGTTGGCGTCTGTGAGGTTGAAAATGTACCCCACATCACCATTGGGCAAGGCACTCCAGCCACTCGTGTACTCGTTGAGCACGATACTGAAGGGGGCCGCGGTCGAAGAGGGGTAAACCCTAAGGAGGGTGTACTTCACTGCCTCCTTGCACCCGTTGGGGAGGTTGCCTGCACAGCTGAACCGGAAGAAAATCTTCTTGCCAGCAAAATCGGTGTTCACCTGCGATGTATTGGTGAAAGTGTAAGGCCAAAGACGCAGACCACCCGATTTGATTTCCCTTGAACGCAAGCGCTGCTAGATACAGCAGGGGGAATGATAAGGGGTTATCCTGTTGAAAGCATGATCATAGTCTTCACAGGCACGCATATAATCATGCAGGACAGGCGGTTTGGGTTTGCACGCTCTTGCCAAAACCCTCATGTAGGGTTTTCTACTCACCGCGGAGTCTGGCTGCTGGCGCAGCACAGAAGGGACCACTTCCGCCCAGTAGGGTGGCAGGCGATACCCTACGGAAGTTTTTGCAACAGGCAAGCAATTCTGCTGCAGCTGGGTGTTGGAGGCGGTGAGCGGGTCAAAGCTGGCTGGGCACAGGGTGAGCGCTGTCACTACATAGGGATCTGCAACCACATAGGGTAATTTGAGCGGATTGGCAGCACATTCAGGTTATGGTCAGGTTCTGGAAATTGACATGTTGGTTGACATGGGCGCTTTGCATTGGTGCACTTTGCGTTGTTGGACTGGCACTTTGCTTTGCAACAACAATCGTTTTTGGAAGCCCCAGGCACAACTCCCAGCAAACTTCGAATTGCTGCACACAGGCACGTACCATCCTTGGGGTAGGGGAAGTAAATCACTTCCAAAAAGTTGTACCCCGCGGTGGCCAGCGGGAACTGGCTCATGCTGTAGTCGCTGAACCTGCAGGGGCTGCTGAGGCTGCAGGTATCCAGCGAGGGCAGCAACTGTGTGGGGTACATGGGGATAGGCTGCGCGTCTGTGTTGCGGAAGGCCAGGGCAAGGTTGCTGAGCACCGAGGAGCATGTTGCTGCAGAGGCGGAGCATGAGCAGCCGATGCTGAAGTCGGCCAGGTTGGTGTATTTGGACTGCGGTGCAAGAGAGGAAGGGAGTTGGTGGGGCAGGGAGGGGATGGAGGAATTGGGCCCGCGCAGGGGAGGAGCCACAAGTGTTTATGGTTAACTTTGCTAGGAATATTGCTTTGTGTGACAAGGCGAGAGAGTACAGTCAGAGCCTTGTCCTTGTTCCAGGCGCGAAGCATGCCCAGCGCTGAGACACTACCAGTCACACACCCTGCCACATGGGCAGCATGGCTCTGGCCATTTAATATATTGAGCCCCGCCCCCGTCTCTCCCCACACACACCTGGCGCGGCAGCCTTACGGTCCAATATGCACTGCTGGTGTTGCTGTTGAAGGCCACGCTGAAGGCATCAAGCAGCCCCGCCTCACTGAACAGGTTGACCTGGCACTTGACGTCCACGTTGACACAGGTGTCCCAATAGGACCCGCTGGGGGGGCCATTCGATGCTGAGCCCTGCTTGCACACCCCGCCGAGGTCCCTGACCCCACACCAGGGCGTTTCCTGGCGCTGGGGGTCCAAGGGGGTCCCCAGGCACCCGCCTGCTGCGGTGAACACCGGCGTGATGGCGCGGGTGCCTTCCCCGGGGTTGTATTTGAATGGGGACTTGCAGGTGCACAGCTTTCCTGTGGACGGCGCCCGCGTGTCCATGCAGTAATCCAGGCTCTGCGTTGTGCTGCTGACTGTGTTGGTCAGCTGGGGCAGGGCCTGGCAGGTGGAAGTGTCCACCACGCACTGTGGATACCCTTCGTTAGGGTATGCGAAGAAGCACTGCGAGGCGGGGCTGGCGCCCAGCAGCAGCTGCCCCCGGTAGAACCTGTTGTAGCTGTAGGTGAAGGTGCTGTTGGCGCACTTGCAGCCCAGCGGGGTGATGGAAGCTGTGGGGGCGAAGGCTGTGGTCCCTGGGAAACAAGGGAAGGAGCAGAGTTGAAGTACATGGGGAGTACAGCAGCAGCTCCAAAGGTTGAGGAGCAAGTTGCAAGTGCTTTTAATGGTAAAGCCAGGATTGAGCCAAGTAGCCTTCCGAGATTAGTCAGAGTTTGGCAAGCTGCAGACTGCCAGAGCGAGAGGTGGGCGATGCCACGTTGCATCTATGATTGCACATGCCAACACGTGCAGAGCGGCCAGGCTGCAGTACCTGCTGTGAAGCAGAAGAGGATGAGCAGCCAGGCCCCAAGACCCTGACAACATCTCGTTTGCAGGCTTCGTTCTTGGCGCATCATCTTATCTGGTACAGCAGTCCCCGGACTGGATTGTTGCCCTCAGAGCTGCACCTTCCTGGGTCCTGGGCGACTCAACGACACCCGCACGGCTGTTGCGATTCAATAACACAGACTGCTGCGAGTCAAGGGCACTAGGGAAACCTTCGAGCGCGCCACAGGTACAGGGTGTTTTGGTTCGTAGCCTTCAAGTGCCCGCCGAGCTTGGCGGGGATGGCGCCATGGGTGGATGCGAGGGTTGATGGTGAGGGTACTTGCTACACACAAAGGATGAGGGCGGTTTTGCTGGACGTTTAGTTTCAGGATGCCTAGCAGATTAAGGGAGTTGCAACGTTTACCGACAAAACGTTTTTCCGAAAGTTTCCCGCAACGCCGACTCTGCAAATCATAAGCCAACTGGCATTTGCATTTGCGCCCCCTCCATTTACCCCTATCTGTCAAAATGTCAATATAGCCATGGTTCGAGGGTCCACCTCTGGTTTCACCCTCGACATTCGCTGCTAAACTTTCTAACCCCACAAACAAATATTGTCGTTTCTGGGGTCCAAGACAACTGGCATCTCTGTTCCTCGACAACTGGCAGGATACCTTCATCTTATAAGGAAGCACAGTTTTTGAGCTCGACAAAGTTCGGAACGGTGTTCGTGTTCCCGCTGTTCGCACTTGCATCGCTATCGCTTGACGCATCCCTAGCACCCCTCTCTACCCACGCATCGCACTGCACGCAAGCGTATACACAGCAGCTACAGCTTTTGACCACCGTGATAACACGAAGCTTCCCGCAATACATGCATGCCATCTAAACAAGCCTCTTTGCAGCCAATACCCAGTTTGTAGCCCAAATTATGGCGGCACGACACGTTCAGGGTTCACACCAACCATTCTACTGGTCGACAGTCATCGCCATTGTGGGCTGGGTTGTGTTTGAACAAGGTGCGAGTCAGAATGCGGGTCTGCATGGCATGCCACGCGTAAGCCTTGGCCGCCACTTGGGCGACCCAACGGCAACGACCAGGGCCTGGATGTCTCACTGTGCACTTAATCTTCCTCGCATCCTGTTGTCATGTGGGTTTCCGAGCTACAGCCAGCCTGCGCAAGGCGCTGTCCACCATTGCTGCAATCATCACCCGGTCCTTACAAAGTGTCCCTGCGTTGTTGCAGCTCGACCAGCAACAGGGGATTTCAACCTAGCAGTGGACCGTACGGCTCGTGACTGTAGCTGCCTGAATGGTAACTGGACGTACCACGGTAGCTTAGAAGGCCAGTCGCTGGCATCGCCTGTGGCTGGGCCAGCCTGCACCTTTCCATACCCGTCAACAACTTACCCAGTTTGCAAAGTGGACCCGGCAAGCTGTGCGGTGACGCCATCTAGCTCCAACAACAACGAGGTGTACGACGCCTGCATAGGTAAGGCGATGGAACTACTTCCTTGCACCCATGTCAGGCCCAGGCTGTATACCAATGCCAACATGTATACCAATGCCAACACCCACATGCAAACATTCTGCAGGCACCACCGCCAAGCCAGGCAGCGCTGCGGGTTGCATCTGCAAGAGGGTTTACAACTATGGGGCGCCTACAAAAAATCTGACATTCACATCATCTGGTGGATGCCTTGGGTACCCAGCGGATGCCACCAAACCAGCAACCCCTTGGTGTGAGAAGCAAGCCAGCCCTACCTGCGGTGCAAGCCAATACATGCCTTGCGCAGGTGAGCTCTCGAGAAAGGCAGGCTGCCCTCTTAGATAAATACTTTCCTGAGCGCTTCAACGCCACCTGCTGTCACAAGCACAGCACGCCCTAGTGTATGTATGTACTCCCCTGCTGCAAAACTAAGCCCCTGCCACCCCCTCTCTGCAGCCAACTTCGTATGCCAAGTGGACTTGTATAGCGCCACAGCCAAGCTCACAACATGGAGCTTTGGGTTTTCTACTGCAGACAACGCAGCCTTCTTCAAAGCTGACTGGAGCAAAAACGTGAGTTTTCCTTGAATAGGGTTTTGTGCTGTCCTCCTGCAGCTGCTATAATTTTATTTTTATTTTTACCGTGTCCACATTTGCAGCTGCTATCACCAACTCCAGCCAACCAAAGCCCAAACAGGCTCTTATTACATGATTTATTTTGCAGGCTGATTTCAGCGGCAAGCTGGCGACGTTCAACATCTCCTGCAGCTGTACAGGCAGCGCCACCAACTGCGCTGCAGCGGCGACTGCGACAACCATCAGCTTTCTGGACCCTGGCAGCGAGCAGCAGCAGCAGTGGTTGCCGCTGTACGCCACCGACTACTTCGACCTGAACTCCTGCTTAGGCACCACCTGCAACTTTGACAACCTGGCGCCTGTAATTTGGTACCTGGGGTACGGCTCCTTCACAAGCATGGAGGTCACCATGATGAAGGGGTCCCTGCAAGGTGGGTACTATATTATTGAAATCTGGGAAATTGTTGCGGATATGACAGACACAAGGCATGCGCATCAGCGCGCACAGCATGGTCAAAGCACACGGGACGGCAGGCAATGCCGCATCGCAATGGGCATGTGGGCACGCGTAGAGGCTGGTAATTGCACATCTGAATATGCACGCACCATGTGGCTGCATTTGTGCGCCATGAGACCTACCCAGTCATGTTTGTATGGCATGCCACATTTATCGCCGATATTACGTACTTCCCTTGCATGCATTCCAGCAATGCAGCAAAGATTTGCAGCGAGTTTCTCAGCACATACGTGCGGCACCAAGCATGTCAGTCTTGGCACTACCTATACCATTTCGTGCACAAATTGAGGCCTGCTGGTTGCTCATGCACATTACCTCGGATAATAAAATCCTTCAAATAAGCAAACCCTATATTACAGTTCCTTGTGTGCTCCTTCAGCCCCCTTCATCATGACCTCAGCGGTGCTGTGCCCAAGCGGCGTGGATGCTGCCACCGCCAGTGACGACCAGCTCCTGGCCTCATGCACGCCCGCGCTCAAGAGCTTCTGGTCCTACAACCTCACCGCCTACAACACCTTCCTCAATGTGCCCGCCATCATCAGTCGGCTGGACACCCCGGTAAGCGGCTCTGCACTATTGTCAACGCAAGAAACATGGATGATGGCCAACTGCGACATGGAATGTCCATGGTTGTAACATAGGAGCACAACATGCAGTGCCATTCACGTTGCATGGGTAGCCTAAACCCTAAACCCTACACCCTACACTCAGACTGGCTATTGGCAATGTGTGTCTTACTACTGTGGTCAATGCAGGCATACACGGGCAGCGCTTCAGCGTCCGACCCATGGCCCGTGCGGTCGCTGCGATTGAGCTTCTTCTGCACCAATGGCGCAGCATCGTGCCAGCAGGCGGTGGAGTCGAGCACCCTGCAGCTGTACTATGCAGGGGAGACCCAGGTGGTGGCATTCAGTTCCTACAAGCAGCAGCTCTCATGCTCCAACTCAACCCTGTGTACCTTCACATGGGCAACCTCAGCCACTCCCACCTCCATCAGATACAAAGTGCTTGGGCAGTTCAACAATGGTAGGTTGCCTGTCCTGCAATCTGGCATGTGCCAATGTGATCAGGAGTGCAATTGCAACAGCCCCTGGGTGTTCATCATGCTGCTTGTCAGCAGGGGTATACTAATATACTAACAATTAGTATAGTTAAATACCCCTGATGTCAGCAGCTACTGCCTGTACTTTTCAAATATTTTCGTCGGGCTAACACGGATGTTCTGCTTGCAGCTTTTGAACCTGCGGTACAAGGCAGAAAGCTACAGTCGTCAGCAACAACGCCATCGGCTTCCACAACTGGCGATGTCAGCTGGCTAGAAGAGCTGCTGCCATCGCACCAAAGAAAATTGCAAACAACCGGCTGTGGGAAGAAGTGTCCTGGCGTAAAACCAAAGTGCTGATATACCTGGGTGTCGGCCTGGGTCTCGGCTATATCATATGACTGACAATATATTCCAAACGCATGCAGCAAATTTTGGTCCCGAGTTGGCCTACCTTGGGCGATGGCTCTTCATCCTTTTCATTTAGCCTTCTTGCTTAAAGAAAACTACCAACTGAAGAACCTATTCGCTTATCTTTCCCTCTCTACTTCATATCTGATTTTGCTCCTGTCGCGACCCAATTTTGGCTGAGAGTGCTTTTTGCTCATCAGGGCTTAAATTAAGGTGCCATTTTCTGCCTGGAACCTTCAATGACACTGCGTGTTTTGGTAGGAGAGGCTTGGGAGAAAATCAGCCACATGCAATCTGTCTCAAGCCCATCGAATGTTCCAACGATTGGGGATGATTAGGGGCCTCCCCAGGGGACCAGCCCGTACCAGGTACTACATGGTAGGGGCCTCCCCAGCACCCCCCCCAGGGGAGCTTACAGGGCTCTCTTACTCCGCCGCTGTGGTTTCCCTTTTGTTTACTTTTTTCCTTCACGAATAAGGCTTGCTCTGGTGGTCCAAAGGGTGACTGCTAATGCTTGACAAGTGCAATGTAACTAAATAAATAAGTTCATTTAACTGATTACGGTACACCGGCTGGCCATACAAAGATGTCAGTGGAATTGTTGATGCTTTGGCTGGAACGCCTTTGACCATGGCAGTGTTTTGCGTTAGTTGCCGACTCTGTAGCAGATCTGTAGCAAATTATGCATGTGTGCTTCGCTAGACAGCTACATGCTGCAGCTGTAGCTCTGGCTTGAACTCTTATATGCATATGCCAGCAGTGATGCATCCCGGGATCCAGTTGTCTGCTTTGCTCACCTGTACCTACACTTGCGGCCACCACTCTGGAATTTTCTGAGTAACTCAGTTCCGGCTGGGAATGCCTTTTGTTTGTTTGTTTTGTAACTCAGTTCATCCAATTTCAAAGGGCACTGGCGCCAGTGGCAAGCTGCAGCTGTAGGCTACGCCAGTGGGTTCAGCATCACCTCCCACTGCAACTTGAACTAGCCACCCCCAAGGGCCTCGTAGAAATAGAAGGTTTGCGTTGAGAGATTCATGCTGTGTGCAGCAAGGAATAAAGGTGCACCCCCTGGCTTGGTCTCTGGTCCTTTGCCGCATTGTCGAGTGGGCTAGGTGTCCTGGTGACCACACACTGAAGTAGTCCTACACTGGTATTTCTGTCTCCCTTAGCTTAAAGCTATTTGACTCTGTAGCTGGTCAGTGTACGCACTCGCATGCACCGGCATGTACATCGGACACCTTGGACACGTGGGCCCAAGGCAGGTGTTGAGGCGAGGGTACCGCCACCAACCCATTGCCCCGCTTCCTCTCAACACCCGGGGTCCCTCCTCCTCTGTCGTTAACACCGGGCAGGGTCCTCCTCGAGGTGGCAGCAGCTCGTTCATCTCACATTGATACGCGTGTCTGACGCTAAGCCAGAGCTTCTGCACCTCTCAGCTTCTGGCAGAAGCTAAGTGTTGGCCATGACCTGGTACTTGCTTTATCACCGTACCGGCGCGCTGTTCGTCCAAGGTTTGTGTGAAAAGCCGTAGCACAACCCCTTAATTGCTGCAACCAACGTATCTGTTCTCTCCTGCCCCATCCTGTTCAGTTTGGAACCACGATTGTTGATAGCCACACGGGGTTTGGTTCTTGAGTTTTGAGCGGTCATGTGCACAAGACTACTGGGCAGGGGCAGACTCCAGCTGCTCCTGCTTCAGGCCTGGTGGGTTGCCACGGCCTTGGATGCAACCTTGGATGTCAACTTCGCGCTTTTAGAGCTGCCACCGGGATTTGCCTTAACACTTTACTATAACGAGAGAATTCCCAACGCCCGCATGCTCACCCTTTCTGGAGACACTAACGAGCAGCACACCATCGTCTATGTTTCGAACAATGACGGAGGCGATAAAGTACGATCTTGCACCCAAAAGGGTTGGTTTTACTTTGGCATCTACCTACTGCGGGCATTCCAAGGTTGAACTGTATATATGTGAGCCACTATCTATGCATGCATATGCTGCTTGTCACCTTGTATCACTCATGCAGGCTCCAATGCAGGCATCATATAAAAAGAAGTGGTTGCTGGATATAAGTTGCCTTGAACCCACTCCTCCCTATATATACACTAAACAACAAATATTACCCACAATATATCCTGAATGTCTTTCCATACGGTCAGGTGTATGCACTAATAGACGACAACAACGATGGCACCGCCAACCGCATAACTACAATAATTTCTGGCGTCAAGAACCCACAAGGCATTGCCTGGCGCAATGGATCCCTTTTTGTGGCACAGCCGCACAGGGTGATGCGGTATGACAACGTGGATCTCTACGCATTGAATGGCCTGGTGAGTGTGCAGTGCTGGCTTTCATGCAATCTATTGTTATTTTTTTTACATTTGTGTGCACACCTTGCAAGATGTGTACAGGGTGAAATATGCTGATTGTTTTTGTGCTGGGTTGGCCTCGTGGAGTTGGTGCATGGCGCGAGCAAGAAATTGTGCCTTGTTGCATGCCCGCCTGTGCAGCTCTAGGCATACTGCGCACCCCTTTGCAAGCAGTATTAAGTGATGCCACACCAGTTCAAAAATCCTGGTCACCATCGTGGATTAGTGCATGGTGTAAAATGGCTATCTTGCTGTTTGGTGGAGGCCCATCTGTGCAGCTCCTATTTACAAGGTGATTTGTGCATCGTAGACGTATGATGCCCCGTCCGCCATTATCAGCCAGGGGACACCAAACCAGGACACCCACAGCGCCAAGTTCATAGCTTTTGGGCCCGATGACAAGCTGTACATCCCTGTTGGCGCCCCTTGTAACGTTTGCCCCTTGGAGTCATATGGCAAGATCAGCTATGGGTCGATCAACCGCATGAATCCAGACGGGACTGAACTGGAGACCTACGCTACTGGTGCGGGAAATTGCATCACACGCATTTCATGCACTCTGAAGCCGTGCTTCATCAAAACAGTTGTGCATTTTGTAACTAAAGCCCCACCTGCATGTGCCACTGGCAGTGGCCCACATAAGAACCTGCATTACAAAAGTTCGCTATTGTCAGGCCAACGGCGAAATATTCTCTTTCAGTAGACTGCAACAACTGAGGCATGAATCGTTCGTGCAGGCATACGCAACAGCGAAGGCTTTGACTGGCACCCAGTCACCGGGGAGATGTATTTTAGCAACAACGGCCGAGACAAAATGGGCAACGACCGGCCTGACTGCACGGTGTCATGGGCGCCGGAGCCCGGCATGTTCTTTGGGTTCCCTTACTGCCACAACAGTGGTGATGGTCCTCCTGAGGATCGGTACCCCGGGGTTGGGGACCCCATTTTTGACCCGGACGTCAACGCCGAGGGGCAGGTCTTGGATTGTTCAGGTAATAGTGGACTCAGCATGTGCATGCTGCAGTGAATTTACCAGTAGGCGCAATTCTGCCGACCGGCTGCTGGAACATGTGTCAAAGGACTGATCATGTCTACCCCGCCGCATCGTCAGCATTCCCACTCTTTTGCTGCATTGGGTGGTCGGAGCTGGACTTGGAGCAAAGTGTATGACCATGGTAGTCTGCATTACATTCTTAACATCCCTATCACTCCGCAACTTCTGCCAAGTTCAATGAAAAACCAGAAAAATAGAACTAAAAAGTTCAGAATATTTTGGAACATAGGGGAGAAAGTCAAAAGAAAAATAATGCTATAATTTTTATATTATTTATCCCTGGCCTGCAGACCCTCAGTCATTCACGCGCGCGATCCAGGGCATGGGTCCCCACGTAGCACCCTTGGGCATGAAATTCTACACGGGGACCATGTTCCCCGAGGAGTATCACAATTCAATATTTGTGGCAGGTGGGTGCTCACATTCCCTCACGGCACGTTGCAGCACAGCCAGTGTAAGTTGAGCCTCAGCGTTGTGGTGCCTGGCACTGGTGTGCTACCGTACTTAGGCATGGAATGCTCACGAGGAAACACTGACGTTCTCCGGCAGCATAGGTGGTGGTCCACCCACCATTGCTTTTGTCACACCTGCTGCAGTATTTGTGTCCCCACGTGGCATGCGTCAATGGCGCATCATCTCTCTGGCCCAAACTCTCGGCGCACCCAATCTGGGGTGCGGGGCAGCACCATTAATATCTGCATGGCACGCCCCTCACGGTGCGGCCCACTGTAGGGGTTCTGCAGTTGTGCCCGCATTGCCCCACTAATGCACCTGGTGGTCCACCTGGCCCCCCACCTCAAAATTCCTGGCAGCCTTACCCACTGCCATGTGCCGCGCCTGCAGAGCACGGCAGCTGGAACCGTGACAACCTGATTGGGTACCGTGTGGCCAATGTGAAGCTTGATGCCAACAGCAGTGAGGTGGTGGACCACGAGGTGTTCATGCAGGGCTGGCTGCAGAACGAGAACACGCCGCAGCAGAACGCATGGGGTAAGTGTGGGCGCCAGGGTTTGTCCAGGCCCTGGGACAGTGGGGTTTGGGATGGCTACAGATAGGGCTAGCGCATGGCGTTCCCAGGGATTAGAGTTAATCCCTGGGGATTACAAGTATATTTCAGGTTGGTGGACTCTACGAAGCCTTGCAGACTTCCCAGACGAGGTAGCTGGTGTTAACCTAGCTACAGCGCCGTGCACCCCAATTGCTGGTAGGATTTACTGTCAGTTACTGTACTCCCACAGGTATACGACGTAGAATAATGTGCAGATTTAGCTGCCGCATGCTGTCATGCTCAGCTGCGGCTGCTGTCCTGTTGCTTCCCCCTGTACAATCCCTCCAATTGCAAATTGTAACCATTAACCGCAAGGGGGCATGATGCGTTTACCCAGCTAAGCTAGTCTCCTTGTCTTGTCTCCTTGTCTTTGCTGGAAATTGCCTTTGCTTAACAATTGCCTTTCCTGCAGGCCGCCCCGTTGCTGTGCTGGTGCTTCCTGACGGCTCCCTGCTTGTGAGCGATGACAAGGTGGGCGCGGTGTACCGCGTCACCTACGACCCGGAAGGCGCTGCCAATAGTGGGGCGCTCAACTACAAGCTGGGCAGCCGCTGATGTGCATGCCTTGGGTACCACTGCTGATGAGTGTGTGAAGGCAGCGCATTGGCAGGCAGATGAGGGCAGCGAGGAGTGAATGTAGGGCAGCGGGTACTTGCATGCCTTGGGCACACAATTGTTGGCAAGGGCTGGTAGCTTGCTGGCGCCATTGCGCAATAGCAAGTGCACCTCCCAGGTTGAACCTACAGTTTACTGCAATCCATTCATATCATGCATGGGGGTGCCACATGGTGGTTACACTAGCCTAGAGGCGCTGCACGAGTGGTTGGCAGGTTTACTACGTCAGCCAATGACTCAGCTGTCAGTCTGGTGGGGCTTGAAAGGGTGCTGTTGCAGCTGTTGCACGATTCAACTGGGATCAAGGGTCAAGGATTCTTTCTCTCTCACAAGGTCACGCGATCTCATTCAGTTATTTTCTGCCGCATTCGCTCAGTTTTCGCTATTATT
Source organism: Heterotrichella gracilis (assembly GCA_032358255.1). NCBI lineage: Eukaryota > Xanthophyceae > Tribonematales > Xanthonemataceae > Heterotrichella > Heterotrichella gracilis. The sequence continues at coordinate 183,939 of JAULBX010027163.1, forward strand.
GCTGGGGCAAAATCATTCCCGGGAACCTTCACTGGATGACGCATCGCTAATATCACCCAGCATTGCATCAAGCATGGCCTTCTTGCCACGTGCGGCGCCTGGCCCTGCGCCTTCACCGGTCCCTGCCTTGCGCTTCTGGCCCAGGGCTGTGGTCAAGGCTTCCCTGCAAAACAGGCAGTCAGCTGGAATCAATTGCACAAAGCATGATGGGTCAACTAGGAATTTGTTTTTGGGAGGGCGGTTCGGAATGTTAGTGGTCCACTTATAGACATTGTTAATAAACCTGTGTAATTGCATTAGTTTTGTCGTGGTATAGTTACTAAGCTGTTTGAAACCGGCATGTGCATAGTCGATAGTTAAGGACGATGTCTCGTACGCAGTACACGACAGGGGAGCTATTCCCTATTCTGTAAATGAATCAGGTGCATCGCTACCAGTCGTTGCACCAAATCCAGGGAACCCAGGGCGCTTTGATTACACCAAATGGACGACGAAAAGGCAATCATTTTGCAAGGAAAAAAGGTATTTCTGACCATACCTGACAGCATCCCTGGTGGTGTCCGATTCCAGCCGCAGCCTCTGTGCCGTCTCCTCCGGCGTCTCCCTGCCGCCGCTGGGCCCCGCGCCCTCCAGCGATTCGTGCACCCCCAGGTGGTTGGTCACCCCGCACCCGCTTACCACCACCTTCTGCACCGGCACGTCTATGGAGTCTGTTGGCACGTCGTTGATGGCCAGCAGGGTGTCGTTGCCCATGTGCACCCTACCCACCACCTGCATGGGTTGTAGAAGTTGCCATTCATGTGTGCGTTCATGTGAGTGGGTGAGGGGGGGTGCCCACGATTTTAATGATAGGCTTGCTTGGCCAGCCATACAGTGCATGTGGTATGCATTTTATAATATAATACACCACCTGGCGGTGGGCACCAATACCTTGTGGCACATGCATTTGACATGCACTATAGCTAGTTGACATATCCCAATTGTGATTGTGATCGTGAAAGTGATTGGCAAATGTTGAGCAGCTGGACTGGGTTGCTACTGCAGATCTGCATGCTGGAAAGCGACCTGAGCCCTACAAATGATGTACATGCTGGTATGTCATGATGGACGCCGTATGTCACCGACCACAAATGCACATGCACATTCTGCGGCGCCATCCGGCATCACCACCTGATGCGTGGCATCCAGGGTCAGCGCCTTGGTGAGCGCGATGGCAAACTCCTGGCCATCTAGCGACACCGACACAGTGCCTGGCTGCACATGCCGTAGCTGCGCCACCTGCTTCAGATGCAGCGCAGAAGGCTTCCTGGACAGACAGGGGAAATTCGGTCCATATTTAAGTCAGTGCATTATTTACTTTTTCTCTTTTTGTAAATTAATCCCTTACAATTTGCAGGGAAGTGGCGCGGTGATACAGTATTAATATGCAATATATGATACGTCTTATGTTGCTTGCTGCAGCTGCATGCATATTGCATGGCCGGGAACAACGGCCGGCGATGGTGCAGTGTCATGGGTAGATGTCGGGGGATGGCGCCCCTTGCATGGCAAGCAGCGGGTTGTTCAAAGGCCTTGCATTGCGCGGTGGTGGTTGCGGCAGGGCTTACTTGGTGCTGGCGCCCCCAAAGATGGCAAGATCTGGGATGAGCTTGTGCACACATGTGTTGTGGAAGGTGATGGGGGTGCCCTTGGCGCAGCGATTCCTGAAGTGGTTGGCTGCACTGGGCGCCACGTCATCAAACAACTCGATGACCACACGCCCTGCGTGCATATACATGGGCACACTTACACCAGGGGTCAACTGACGCCCGTTTGAGCTGCAGAGCTGTCTTGGCATCTGGTGGCGCCCGATGCGCATGGTCAAGCACATGCAAGGGAAACACCGGGGTCTGTGGGGAAGGTGTGGGTCAGCTGGTTTCTGGTAGGGGTTGCTAGGGCAGGCCTACCCAGTTGGCGCCCCCCGATGCGGAACTCCAGAAACACATATGGCCGCGTTATGGCGTGCTCGGGCAGTGGTGGGAGGAAGTTTGCGGATGCCTGGCGTGCATTCTCAATGTCAGGGTGCTGCCCAGTCTCTATAAAAGTCTCCATGTTCTTCTTCATCTCCTTGGATGTGTACCCTGCGAGTATGCAAGCCGAGTGGGCGTACATGCACAGCACTGGTGCATATGCATATGCATGCATATGCACATGCATGCATATGCACATACTTCTTGTAAGAGCTCAAGAATGCAGGTTGGTGGGTGCCATGCTTGCCTGTTATCTTTCGCCCAGCCCTGTTACCAATGGCATCTCCCTCAAACTTTGTGCCACCTTTCCCCATGGCTGCAACACTGCCGACCCAACCGAGGCTTAAATCAGCTGTAATGTGGAGATGTTACAAAGGTTTATGTCTCAGCGCGAGCCTGCAGCGCTATCACTGATACCGTGCCAAGTTATGCTGGAAGGGACGCTTTGAAGGGCTGTGCCACAGCAGGTTGGAGACGCTAGCCTGTCGTGGGTTCAGGCGTTGGTGGGTGGAGTGGCAATTACACACTATTTACACACGGTAGCAGATGTGAAATAGGCTCCAGAAACTTATGAGGGACGGCAAGTACACCTTCAACCTCTCATTTGAATGTGGCCTTTCACTTTATATGGTGATAAGCCTCCACCCTGGAGTCACAGTGGCCCACAGTGGGGTAGCTGAAACCCTAGGTGTACCCAAGGAACCGTGAGAACTCTAAAATCTGGGTCCTGGCAAACAAGTGTGGGGCCATTGCACCACCCCTTGGAAGCAGGGCGTGGTTTGCACTTCACCAGTGCACCTTGTTGTGCTGCCAGGCCACCATGCGGGGATCTTCTGGGATATGCACCACCGCATGGGGATGGAAACGGGCGGGTTCCACATGCATGGTTGCTATCACAAGCACCAAGGTGGTGGTGAATCAACGGCTCTCAAGGATAGTGGGTTGTTACAGTGCTTGGCAACAGGCTGAAGTCTTCACGGTCACACCACATGCATACATCAGTGGATTCTTGGCTGCTCACTGCTAGCACAGCATCTGGTAACTTTGCTGCCTGCTGTCCTTAGCACTCGTCATCAACCGCATTCCTACTGATCTCCCTTGCCGATGCCACGGTACATGTTGTGGAGCCCGTAGAACTGCAGCAGTGGCCAAGGCATAATTAGGGGCGACGTGACAAGCAGGGCACCATCCTCATGCACAAGCAAAAGTTAGGTCAGCTCACCAGAGAGCAAGCCGCAACGCTTGCGAAGGCCAGAGGCAGAGTGACCGACGTCAACCTGTCGCCCTTGCCCTTGAGGAAGGTGAAGACCTGGGGGTTAGACTGGTAGTATTTCTGCAGGTCCAACACTGGGTTCTTCGACATCTTGGCGTGCCTTGCAAGTACTAACGGGTATTCCTTCGGTTACCCGCCTGGTGACGGAGTTGTACAAGGCTGTTGGGCGTGCCAACTTGTGCTGGGAGTTTTCAAAGTGGCAATACCTTGTTATGGGTGGAGGTTTCAAAGGGTTTGGTACATATCTGGCCAGTCTCGACCTGCCTGACAAATTTGCTTAAGCCTTTATTGGGCGAGACTTCGGAAACTCTGCATATGACATACATTCGATAGGTCCACAATAGTTGTATTCGTTGTTTACCTTTCGTGCACTGTTGCGTCTACCGCCGTTGGGTCCCCTATTGTCCTCCCTTCAATTGTTCCATCCGTTCTATCTGAATTCTACTCCAACAGATCGGTGCGAGCTTTGCCCGCACATCAGCCAGTGCGAAACGTGTTGACTGATCTATTATACAACTATACCTGTGTCACAACCTGCAACCCGCAACACGCTGTGAACGGGTTGCTGTTGGGCACCCACCCTATTGGAGCCATGGCGGACAGGGAGGAGTACGAGGCTGCCTTGGCTATTGTGCTGGGTAAAAAGCAACCTTCATTTGCAGACTTGAAGAACTTGCTGAAGCTGGTATGTCTAGCTTGCACCGCGTTTTTGGTGTGCAATGCATGCATATGGTGCTGATCGCATGAACGTGACAAGCTGTGGACCTTATGTGTGTACTGTAAGCATAGCAAGGAAGCCTGTGTCGGTGTGTCTCAAAAGCTCGGAGTTCTTGCAGGCAAGGGAGTCAAAGGTCAGGGATTCATACCACGTTGCAAAGTATGGAGGGCAGTTTCTCAAGGCACATGCAAGGAAGGTGAACCCTGAAGAACGTAAGTGCCCTCAGTGCTAGCTGTGGTGCGGGGTCATATATGAAAAGGCCATGCATTGAACTGCTCTTGCTAATTGTGGCCATGTTGATGCAGTATGGCTCATGTACGAGCAAGTAGCTATCGCTGCAATGGACTGCGGGGCTTTGGATCTGGCTTTCAGTGCAATTGACGGCATCCGGATGCAGTTCCCAGATAGCACGCGCGCACGGAGACTCATGGTAATGCCTGTTGTACGCATATTATATGCGGCATACTGCATGCCTCACTCTGCAGAGATGTCCCTATTGCTGATTGTGCACACTGTGTGCTCAGGGCATGTATTTGGAGTCTCGAGGGAAGGTGGACGAGGCAGAGGACTTGTATGACTCGATATTGGAGGACAAGCCTGGCGAGTCGTTGATTCTCAAACGCAAGGTGCGCAGGCGTGTACTCCTTGCTTAGACAAGCACACGCCAGTTCCTGATGGGCACGCAACTGGAACGTCAACATTTGTAATGGTTGATGCATCTTACATCATATCCTTGCAATATGTACATGTCCTTGCTCCTGGCATCACCATGCCGGCGATGGTGCAGGTTGCGGTTGCAAAGACGCGGGGAGATCTGCCCACTGCGATTGATCGGCTGAAAAAGTACCTGGACACTTTCATGCTGGATCGGGAAGCATGGGAGGAGCTCGCTGACCTCTACCTGCAGGTACTTGTAATGTGGGATGCAAATGCATGCGGCGTTGGTCAGGATCAATGCAAGATACCTCTGCGTGTCAGCATGAAATATAGTACCAAATCACACCGGTTCTTCACCTGTGGCGGTGGGTTGTCAGATGCAAGTGCACTGGATTTCCTTTGCACAATATCTTATTAATTTATTTAGGTCGCCATGCTCCATGGTGTGGGCTTGATTGATTTATGAGCTGGCGGGTTAGATCATAAATCAGGTTCTAGATTATCAGGCAACCCAGCTTGTGCTGGAATGAGATCAGTTGAGCAAAATGGAATTGGCCATTGAGACTGTGCCCTTTTCCAATCTCACGTACCCTAGACTCAGATTCTGTGTACGTCAGATAATTATCATAAGAATTGTCGTTATGCAACCCAGCATGTGTAGGCAGCAAGGCCATGTGAAAGAAGTCACCATGACTGCCTGTGTGCTCCTCCTTTCACTCTCCCTAATCTTAATCTTCATCTATTTCTAGGTCCAGCTGTACCCCCAAGCAGCCTTCTGCTACGAGGAGCTGCTGATGCACAACCCAGGCAGCCCAGGCCTGCACCTGCAGCTGGCGGACGTGATGTACACAATCGGGGGCGGGCCCGCGTGGCGCCAGGCGCGCTCGCACTATGCCGCAGCCATCAAGCTGACTGAGGGAGGCACCGCCCAGGCCTTGTATGGGGTGTGTGCCTGCAGCGCACAGCTGTCGGGTTTGAAGGTGCGTGCTGCTGTGTGGTGGCCCATTGATGGGTGGTGCATCCATTGGACTGTGTATGCGGTCCTGTGTGGTATGAAAGCACATGATGAACTCCTTGTTGCACGGCACGCAAGATTTAGCAGTTGCATACCGTATGTAGTGACATGTCAAACCTGCTGCTGTGGGCAATGCAAGCTGCTCACCCTATGGTGGGATGCATGCAACCGACGGGCACACATGCAATTACATTACATGCAACTAGCATTACTACGTAAGGCACGTCCAGCAGTACATCCAGCTACGTGTCGTTGCAGGGAAGGGACAAGGACCCAGGCGATGAGAGTGACCTCACTGGGCTGGCAGCAGCCATGCTGGTCAAGACGTATGCAGAGGATGCACCCGACAAGCTCCCGCTGGTGGACAAGCTGCTGCAGTCGCAGGCCATCAGCACCGAGGGGGACGCCGTGTCAAAATTCAAGGCAATTGGGAGGTAGCGCTGCGGGTGGGGGGTTGCATATGGGTATGCAATTAAGCCAGCAGCTGTCAGGTTAGTGAGGGGGTTGAGCAACAAGGGAGGGGCAGGGAACCATTAGAAGCATGCGCCTGGGTAGTGTGTCTGCTTTCAAGTCGGGGCAAAGTTTGAACAAAACGTCTTTTGGAACTGTAAGCTGTGAGATCTCAGGTGTACATCCAAGCTCTACAGTAGCACAAGGCGCAGGCGTGATCTGCGAGCTCTTAGTGAAGGAGATGGGGGTGAGATACGAGGATTGCCACCTTGTTGAAGCTCACTGAATTAATTGCGCTTACAGTTCAGAATCTGTGAGACTCATGACTCACACCTCCGGACATGTCACTCAGTGGGAGTGCAAACATTATCATGACAGCCAGCAGCTGTTGCCAACCGGCTGCAAGTTCATTCTTGTAAAATTTCATCGTGATGAATCAGATTTTGATACGCATGGTGTCACTGACAAGAGCTACAGACTCCTGAGTGGCACCACCGCCAGGCCCCATGATGTAGGCAAAATTTGAATACTAATTTGAAGTTTCAACTATTGAATCAGCAACGTTTTGTGCTGCCATCATACTGCACATTCTACTGCCCACAAGGGCATGGGCCACAAGCCAGGGTGCACTGCATACTGCAAGCAGAGCACCCCCACTGGCTGACGATACCATCGAGTAGGTCCAATTGAATGCTGCCATTATCCATTGGCATCCTGCACACAACATACCTTGCACCACCTCCCTATACTGAACATCTCTACACAGTTTGTGAATTAAAGAACACTCTTACCTCCTAAAGCTAAACTAAAACCCAACCAGAAAAATGCAAACAATAAGAAAACAACGACGTTTGCATGTGCACCCCACCGCTGCACAGTGTCCAATGTGCGGTGGACGATGCGCCGCAGGCCCCGACCCTGCCGCTCCTCTACTCCCCATGCGCATCTCTAAGCGCTAGGTTTGATTTCGGCGCCCTTCTGCCCTAACTTGCTGTGGCTGTGGCTGTGGCAATGCTGCACTTCTCCACATGGCATGGCCCTCCCTGCCTCACTGTGGGGGAATTATAGTGGGCATTGCTGGCACTGGCAGGGGCCCCTGCCCGCCACCCATTGCAGGCACAGGTGCAGGTGCGGGCTGCATCCCAGGCCTCGCTGGCGCTCCTGTCTGTGGCTTGGCCAGAGAAAATGGCACAAACGGCGCCGCGTTCACCGTTTTTACTGTGTTGGGTATGTTGGCGTTCGGGAGACCCGCTGGGGGTAGGCTCACTGCCGGCATGCCAGGGGCAGCGGTAGACGCCATCGGCGCGGCAGCCACGGGTTGCTGTGCAGGGCGCACCACCGGTGGTACAGGGGCGGCAGCTGAAGGGGGAGGCCCCGCTGGGGAGAAGGGGGGCCGCGGCAGCCCCAGGCCAAGCCCTGCCGGCTGCACATGTGGCTGCTGCGGTGCTGAGGTGGCGGGCGGGGCTGTAGTGGGCACGGGTACTGCGGGCTTGACCTGCAGGGGAAGGTGGCAGTGGCATGAGCATGTGCACCCAGTGGGAAAACTATATCGCCCACGCAGGCAGCCTGACTCACTGCATCTGATGCATGCACATGGAGGGGAAGGACCATGACCCGCCAGACACACCAAGCAGTGCAGGCAATCCCGCACAACCCTGGGCGGATGGACCCTTTGCAATGGGGGTGATGAGAGGATGTCACATGAGACAGCAATGTTAAGTTGCTCAACGGGCCACAAGCCCTCCATGCTCAATCTGCATCGGCGGCACCACCACACAGCCAACAGCCCTCTGAAGCACCAGGCGCCTGGCGGTGCCATGTAAGGGCACCCCAAACCCTGATCCCATAAATTCGACCCCAAACCCCATAGCACCCACCTGCAGCGGCGGCACCACCACACAGCGCGCAGCCCTCTGAAGCACCAACCGCCGCGCGGGGCCGCTCAGGCGCATTGCAAAACGCGCCAGGCTCTGCACGTAGCACTCCAGCGGGTTTGCGTCCACGCAGGGCTTGAGCACGTAGGGCAGCGTGGTGAAGGGCACGCCCTCGGCTGACGCCCCGTTGAGCAGCGCCTTGAGCTTGACCACCGCGGGCTCGCGGCTGCGGGGGCGGAAGGTGTTGCGCACCAGCTGCTCCGGAAGGAGGTCGTCCTGCACGAGGTACTAGTGATGATTTGATGACATTGAATACCTTTTGCTTTCCAATCACTCCATATATTGTGCACATACAGGTGCACCGCCTCAAGAACCCCTGCACAAGGCCACGCCATGCATGCTGCCCTAGCAACCAGCGCCAGGCCCGCCAGGACACCACTACATTGCCAACACAGGCACCATTCTCGGCCCAATCAGATCCCCCTTGTGCACCCACCTTGTTGCCTGTGATGCGCACAGGGATCTTGAGGTGCTTCATGGAGGTGACCTCCAGCCCGTTGGCCCCGCCCTCCTCCGCCCCCTCCTCGCCCCCTTGCCCCATGAACTGCGCCAGGTTGATGCCGCTGGCAGCAACGCGCTGGGCGACCTTGGCGGCGCGCGCAGCTGCCTTCTCCGCCCTGCAAGAATTTATAATGATTTTTAGAGCAATTTACAAATATTAGACGACAAACTCTACCTACTGGTGTGAAGACACGCCCACCACCGTTTCATATGAATGCTATGTATAAATAAAAGTTGAGAGGAGATTCATTTTGTGAACAAGCACCCTTCCTTTTCCTTCACCCATGTTGACCACCACCTCAAAACGCCTGCCAAGACAGAGCTAGGTGCATAACCCCAACTGCTAACCCGACTGCACTGCTGGGACGCATGGTGACTAGGTAATCCCAGCGCAACCCTGAACTGTAAACCCTAAACCCTAAACCCACCTCCCATCTGCTCGCCGCTTCTCCCGCTCCACCCTCTCCTCAGCAGCCAGCGCCGCGTTCTGCTGCCGCGTGATCTGCGCCCCCTTGCCCCGCATGTCCGTGATTCCCTGGCGAGCCAGCTCAAGCAGCTTGGTGGCCATGCTCAGCAGGTTGCGCGCGTGGCGGTAGAACACCGTCTCGGGCGGGTTGTAGATCATGGCGTTGTTGAAGATGAGCTCAACATCAGCTTGGAAGGCATCCCAGGTGGTGTAGGCCCCGGCGGTGAGGTTGGTGCGCAGGGTGGTGAAATCCATGGGCCGCTGGATGGTGATGGAGTAGCCAGGCGCCTGTGGTGCACAAGGGGTGAGCGTTATGTCACTGTAAAGCGATTGACAAAATGGCCTGGGTTTTATGTACTACAATTGAACTCCATTAACAGGTCCTTAGACACATAGGCTTGACCGTCCTGTGTTTACTTCTAAGCACAGTCGATGCAGGGTATGCCATACACAGATAGTGGGATCCACTAGGCCATACACAAATAGTGGGATCCACATTGGTTAAAAGCAAGGGGGCACCATCACACAGGCGCCGTTGACATTTGCCGCAGCTTACCACTTCATCGGTCACAGGGTCCTTGAATATGTCGTGCACATCCTTCTTCTGTATCCGGTCCAGCACCTTCTCCATGTCCTTCTGCTTGGGAGGCTTGGCGGCCACAGGCGGTCCCCCCAACAGCGGTTGGCCCCCCAGCGAGGGCAGCGACTTTGTCCTCACCACAAGCCTGAGTGGCTCAGGCGCTGAGGGCGTCCCCGCAGAGGAAGGCATGGGAGGGGTGAGGGAGGGCGTGACGGTGGTGTCTGAAAACGTGGCGTCTGACACAGCTGCTGAGCGGGGCGACATGGAGGCACCAGACTCGAACCGCACCCGCTTGCTCCCTGGGTCCTGGTCGCTTCGGAAGGTCTGCTGGTTCTGCAGGGTAAGCAGCTTGGCCCGGTGCTTCTCCTGTGCCTGCTTGAGCCTCTGCAGGTCCCTTTCCCGCTGCTTGGCGTCCTTCGCCTGCTGCTTGGCAAGCATCTTCTCCAGCTTCTGCTTTTCCTTCAGCTCCTTTTGGCGGGCTTTCTCCGCAGATGCCAGGGCCTTGCTGGCCAGGGAGGAGGCCGATGTGAAGGAGGTTGGCAGCGTGATGATGACCGAGTTCCTCCCCGGCAAGGAGGAGGACGCATAGGGCTGTGAATGCTGGTCAGGCCTGGAGTAGTGCTGCTGGTCAGGCCGGCCGTACAGCTGCTGCTGGCGGTACTGCTGCTGCTGCTGCTGCTGGCCATACTGCTGCGAGTCAGGCCTGCCATACTGCTGCTGTTGCTGGCCATACTGCTGCTGATCAGGCCTGGCGTAGTGCTGGCTGGTACTCTGCTGCTGGCCTCCAAACTGTTGCGAGCTCGGCCGATGGGGATGTTGCTGTGCAGGTTGGGACTGCACCTGCTTTGGCAGCTTGATACTGATCTTGGGGAAGGAGTTCTGGGATGGCTGGGGCTGCTGCCCGTGTGGATGGCTTGATGGCCCATTGCTGTTGCTGTTCAGGATGTTCGGCAGCCGAAGCTTGATCTTCTTTGACCCGTCCGACGGCGCATCATGGCCGAAACCGGAGGAAGACGCACTTGCGTGCAGGGCAGCCCGGTCGGGCAGCCCTGGCTGTTGCTCCTCCGCAGGTCGTTTCCGTTTCTTGAGGGGCTCGGGGATGGGTGGCTCTGGGGCGTCTGGCCGTGGGACCTTGGGAAGTTTGAGAACAATCTTCATATTGGACTTTCCATATGGAAACAAGGTCTGGCAGAGCAAGGGGACGAGGCCAGGCGTTGCAGGACAGCTGAGTGAGTTTGTGCAGCAAAACACAAACTCACTTGCAGTGCGGCCCAGTTTGGTGATATAGCCGGATTTTGGCGTCACATATCGCTCCCGCTGGCTTCCATATGATGCTCACCCTCTTAGAACCCTAGCTAAGGTTTTGTTGCTCATAAACCCTAGGGTTTTGTGGATCCCCAAATTTTTAACAGGTTTTACAGCTCTGCCCAGCTAGCTGCCAGTGTGTTGGGCGTTGCGTTTTATTGAGACCGTTCCTGAAACTGGCTGTAGAAAGTATCCAGCTCAACCTGGTTTGTGTAAACAGATCCCGGACCGGGCAAAATTGGGCCAGCCACGGCATGGTGGCAACCGTGCACAACTGCTTTCATTTTAGTCCCTCCTCGCAGCAAAACTATCTGTGCAACAACACTCTGTGGGCATTGCTCTACGTCAGCCTGAGGGTTCAAGGACTTACTGTAGTGTGTGGGGCCAGACCCAAAGAAAAAATGGCTTGCTACTTCCTCAAAAAGCCAAGGTACACTTCCCTAAACAATCACTGCAGTGTATACGTGTAATTAATCACAGCAGCATTGATAGCATCCGCCAAAAATACAGAAAGCATGCTACACATCAAACACGCCCTGTCTAGAAAGTCAGCGAGAAAATCAGGTCCATTCATGCAGAGGACAAAAAATGGTAAGTAATAAATCCAATGAAGGATGGATGCCTTCCACCCAGAGTACAGATACCCAGTTGATTGATCTGTGCCAGTGCCATGATCTCAGTGCAAAAATATGTACCGATGCCCAATGTACGATAAGGTACATGACAAGTTCAAAATTGTCAGATTACACCACTGCCCTGCGCTACCCAACGTTGGAGGCCAGTGACAGCTCCACAACGCTCCCATCAGACACCTCTGACAGCCGCGTGTTGCTGCCAAACACCTTATTCTGGCCTGCGCCCGCTGCAAATCTCTCTTCGCTGGTTGATCGCAGCGGGTGCATGGCGTATTCCTCCAGCCCGCCTTCGCCAAACTGATCGGAGTGCAGCACAAACCTCTGCGGCCACGGCATGCGAGTGAGCTGGCATAGGGTTTAGGGTGAGTGGGCATACGGGGTAGGGCCTAGGGTTTAAGGGCGAGGGTGTGCGGGCATCAGGTTTTCGCAGGTGGGATGCAAGGTCAGCTACAAGGGATGGGGATAGGCGTACTTGACTGAACTGCTGGAATGCAAGTAGCCTAAGAAGTCAAAGGGTATGCTGCTGCATCCCTGCCTGGGTGCTTCAGCCACATGTGCCACATTGTACTGCACATCCATGTGGTGAATACAAAATGGGAGGAGGTTTTCCAAAATATGATACCATATAATGATATAAGTATTGCATCATTGAATGACACCTTACGTGAACCCTAAACCCTATAAAGCATGCCACTTGACCCCCGGCGTGGTGGAATACCATACTGAGTGCATGTGCAGTACAGCCACCCATCGTGGCGGAAAGGCCACTTGGCACAAGCGGAAAGGCAACAGGATGTGCACCCCAGGCTGTCAAAGATGGCAGAATGACCTTGGTGACAGTAGGATTCCAAGCAGATGAGTGCGAAAGCAGTGTGCGCACCTTCCTGCCTTCCTCCACCACAAAGCCAGAGTGGCCAATCGTGTCAGCAGGTAACCGGAATGGGCCCTGCAACACGATGACGCACGTCACGGAAGGGGGCATAGTCAACAGATGGGCAGTGCTTTTTCTTTCCCACTGCTCATTTGGGCACCCCTCGCCCCGCCAGGTAGAGTGGCGCGTACCTGTGCAAGTGAGCAACCCTCCGATCCCCAGCATGCCCCAGGCCCCACGCACCGTGATGTGGATGATACCTGCCAGCATGCCATTCACAATGGCCGCGCCATCCAGCAGCACACAGCCAGCGCCTCAGCATACCTGAACAGCGCCACTATGGCCTACCCCTACCCTCAGCCTCCACACCAGTCCATGCACCAGCCAGTGCCACACACACCACTCCTAGCCCCCACCCACCGTGGTGTAGATGATATCGGCCAGCATGCCATTGACAATCGGGGCGCGTTCCCGCGTGATGAAGTGCGCGCCATCCAGCAGCACACAGGGCGCCGCCAGCCGCGCAGCCAGCGCCTCGGCATACCGCGGCAGCGCCACTATGTCCTCCCTGCCATGTAAGATGAGCAGGCGCATGCGGGAGGCGGAGATGGTCGCCACCTCAGCGGGGGTGGGGCGGTGGGTCCACACGGCGTGGAGCTGGCCCTGGGAGGGTATGCGGGTGTGGTTCGGTGGGGGTGTTGGTGTGGGGGCGGGGATGTCCAAGGGTGTGGTTGTGAGTGTGCATTGATGGAGATACGGAGTGTGTATGCGTGTGTGCGTGATACGCGTGGTATGCGCCATTGTCGAAACATGTGATACCCCCCAAAAAACTTAAATAAAAATCACGTGATACCCCCAAAAAGAAGTTAGACCATGCGAGTTGCATTCGCACTGAGCGCTGCATCGTTAACCTTAAGTCCTACACCCTATGCCTTGCAGCCTCACATTCAATCCAGTGATTGGCTGTGGTGCCACATGGTCTCCGTGCTGCACATACTCTGAGCACAGGAGGTCCTTCCAGGGCTGATGCAGCTTTTCATCCTGTGGACCGTGAAAAAATGGTTACTTGACAACCATTGCAATTTGTCAGGACTTTGACAAGCTCTTGCAGAGACAGCATGCGCAACCAGGGTTCAGGATTTAGTGCGACGCAAACACATGGGTTGATGAGCTCTCAAGGATGGCAATTGCCATGCAATGTGTGGACATGGGCATATATCAAACTCTGCAGCACACGTTGCCTTACCCATTGGTTGAGGCTCTTTTTGGAGAAGTGCAGTTTCAAGTCCAGCCATGCTCGCCGTTGCTTGGTCTTTGCAAACACTGCCTGCACCATTATGGAGATGGCGCGCCATTTCCGGGGGAACGATTGCCATCGTCCTCCAGTGATGCTGATCATGGTCAGCGAGTGCACCCGGTCAGGGATCATCGCAGCCAGCTTGAATGCAATCATGCCTCCCATGGAGTGCCCCACCACGTGGACATCATGCCATCCAAGGTGGTCCTGGAGGCAAGTACGAGTCATGAGAAATCAGGGTTTAGGTCTATGGTACCCTTGTCTCATGCCAGTGTGCCGCAGTAGCAACAGGTATGAGCGGGTGGCTACTGGTATGGTCCTAATGGCACACCGCGATGGAGTCACCAATCAGCACCCATGTACTGCTGCAGCACCATGTGATTATTGCAATGAGCGACACAACGTTTGCGTCAATCATATATGATAGTAGTCCTGAAGGCACGCACCATGACCGCCATTGCATCTTGTGCCATGATGGTGGTTGTGTAGGCTGCTTTTAGTGCCGGTGAGGAGCTCCTGCCCACCCCCCGGTTGTCCAGCAGGAGGACAGTCATTGGTGGGCGCCCCGTGCACTCCTGAAGCAGCCACATGTAAGGTACTTGGCCCAGGGTCGTCAATTGCGATGCATTTCAACGTAGCCAGGGTGTAATGCAGCTGCATCGCGTAGCATAAGGTCCATGCCCTAGGTTGGATGCATTCCTGGGCACTACCCAGCTCATCCTTGGTGACCCAAGCTATCCCAAGCTATACCGGCCTGAGTTGGGTCCCTCTGTGAGCGTGCTCAGATGGGATGCATCCACCTAAGGTAATCACGTGCCATGCACCCCTATCCTTCCCGTGCCAATGCCACATGCGTCTCGTATGGGGGAGATGGAACATGATATGTTATCAATGTGAAGTACTCGTGAATAGATCAGTAGCGTACCGGTGGTTGCAGCATGTCCACCAGTTGCGGACCCCACGCCTCGTGGGTAGCAGCCAAGCCTGAATCATACAGATACAGCCATTTCACCACTTATTGCATACATGGGTGCATTTGACGATTGAAACAGTACAATAGCAGCAAACATGCCATCAGTTGCCAGGTAACTGTCACTGAAGTCAGCCATTCAGAACCCGCATCAGCAGCAACCTTTGGCAGGCCGAACAGACAACGGGAATGCAGTGCTAATGCAATGCAGATGCCCAATCATGTGACAGAGAGCGAGAAAACGCAGGAGCGCACCCATCAGCATCACCACCTTCGGTCCAGAATGTGCCGTTGCCTCTTCACTGCACATGCACATGCACACTGGGTTGGCATTCGTTGACCCACACGTACAGTCTGTACAGTCACAGCGGAACAGCAAAATGGTCATGCTGTGCTGTACCATACCTTGTGGTTAGCCCATTGCTATTCCGCTTGCTGCACCAAACCTCATAGTATATCTCAGCTGCTGCCGCTTTGGAGCCAACTGTGAGCGTAGGCATGGCTTACAACGGGCGGTGTACCGACGTACCAGTTCCAGTACAACTGGGTATGTTTTACAAACAAACATTTCCTTGCTTGAGTTGCCTAATTATGGCAGAGTTTGTGGGAGCATTTCTGCTCAACTTGGCTTCTCGAGCCACCATCGAGTTAGTCACCCTCTGAAAATAAAGTGCAGGAGTCCCCCAAACGATGCCTGACACCTTAAACAGCAATCAGAAGCAGGCTTCGCTCTTCCTTTCCTGCTTCGTAATAAGAAAACACATGCATGCATGTGTTGTCGTGCGTGCATGTGTTGTGGTGCATAGCATGCATATAGAGTCGCATCCGACAAAAGTGCAGTGCTGTGGGCGCTTGAGACCTGTATAAAGCACGACACTATACAAGCAATTCCACTCGTTAGCTATCCTGTAATGGCAGTTGCTGCTTATTGCAATGTGGGGAAAACGCTACGGTTTTTTGCCCACAACTCGAATGCCTGCTTGTAGTTTGCAGGTTGCAACCCGAAAAGAGGTGGCTAAAACAGCAGAGTTCAACGACTGATGCACCTCTAATCTTGGACAACGTGCTTGTGGGCTGTCTGAAGTAAGGTAGGGAGACTTGTGAAGACTGGTGCCGTGCGTGCTGCCCTTGTTGTCTTACCTAGGCACCACACCATCGGAACCACACACTTCTGCAACCACACATTCTTTAGGTATGCGTCGTCCAGAGCAAACGAAGTCTCCGCTTGCCATTTGTGCACGCGTTGGACTTACATAAACTACCGTATTAACGTGACTGCAGGTATAGCTTTTGCAGCTGAACCCATGACTTCGGTGACGACTTCCCTGGGCTTCCGCAACATTGGACAGCACCTATCACGCAGGGGGGGTACTAGCCAGAAAGCCAGGCGAGGCTTTATTGGACCAACAAGGAACCCAAACAGCCAACTTGGAGCACGCTACAGCACATCAGTTTTTGCGATGGACATGCTGAAGAACTTGTTTGGTGGCAGCAACACTGACAAGGCAGACAAGGTGGGTTTGAACCCAGGGTACCTTCAGGGTGTTGTGCAAGCCTGCAGTGGAAGGCACTCAGCCGTCCAAGGAGCTCATCAGCTGCATGGAACAGCAGAGCACAATTGTGCGTGTATGTGGACATGCTCCTGTTTTGTCAGCCACCCTGCAGCACTTTCTGGAACGTTCCGGTGGCACTACCCTGCAGCATGGTGGTTGCGCTATCCCTCACTACGCCGCCGCGTGCTGGTTACACCAACCCACGCCATGCTGCTTGCAGGGCAAGGACGGCAGCGTCCTCCAGTGGGCACGCTCTGCCAAGCCCGGCACCGAGCTTGCGCCCGCCACCGCCCCTGAGGGCCTGGAGATCGCCACCTTTGCCGGGGGCTGCTTCTGGGGCCTTGAGCTGGCCTACCAGCGAGTGCCGGGGGTGACAAGCACCAGCGTGGGCTACACCGATGGCGCGGTCCCAAACCCCACCTACGAGGAGGTGTGCTCGGGGAGGACAGGCCATGCTGAGGCTGTGCAGGTACGAGGTCTTTTGAAAGCGCTCTCGGCCTGTCCGCAATTTATGCAGCAGTACTGCAATTCATGCAGCAGTATTGCTGGGGGCTTCTAGAACGTTCCGCTGACTTGTTCAGTCTCGGCTGTGTCTTGTCACCTACCCTCTGGTTGCCAATAGATGTGGATGCCAATAGATGCCAGCAGTTGTGACAGGCGGTATTCATTGTTACTCTATCTCTGTCCAGGTCTACTATGACCCTAAGGAGGCAAAGTACGAGGACCTGCTGAAGGTGTTCTTTGACAAGGTGGATCCCACAACAAAGAACAGGCAAGGGAACGATATGGGCACACAGTACCGAAGCGCCATCTACTACTACAACGACGCTCAGAAGCAAGCTGCTGAGAAGGTGGGTGCTTGCAACTCTCGTGCAAATGGCAGCAGCCTGCAAGTTGTTACGTGTAGCTAGACTGCGTATAGCATCTTGAGGAGAGTTTTACAAACAAACATTTCCCCCCTTCAGGTGTGCGCGTGGCTGTCACACTGCCCATTGGCATATAAGGTCAACTGAAGTGAACCAATTGACAGTTTTAGGCAGGCTCCTAGGTGCACCCATGGCTTGTCCTTCATAGCTGTTCAGACATGCGCTGAGCAGCACGACCGCTACATGCATGCAGGCGATAGCAGAGGTGAATGAGAAGCTGCAGAGCAACGCTTTCCGCCGCGTGCTGGGGTCCAAGGTTGTCTCAGAGCTGAAGCCAGGTACCGACTACTACCTGGCAGAGAAGTACCACCAGCAGTATCTGGCAAAGGGTGGGCGTGGGGGACGAGCGCAGTCGGCAGCGAAGGGCTGCAATGACCCGATCCGCTGCTATGGTTGAGACTTCTTCAACACGATCTCTGTGCCATGCTGATTGTTTGGACTCGTAGTGAATAGCATTGATTTCTGATTGATTCAGAAGTATGGATGACGTTTCGCACTTTTTTGGCAACCTTTGCAATGCCAGCCACTTGAACCCTGCTACTAAGGTTTCACACAAACACTGCCTAGTTGTGTACTTGCGTCTGCACCAGTTTGCAAATGCACTGTCGGCAAGTGCAGTGTTCTTCATTACAGTCTGATTCCAATTTTTGGGTGGGACATGCTAAATCCATTAAGGCTGGAGTTGAATGGAGCTTGCCCGTGCATAGTATGCCTCCACACACCGTTCAAGGAAAAACCAGGGTGCTGTGTTTCCCCTTTCTACTACATACTGTCAAGACATAGTCATGCCAGTAGACAACCCCAGCGGTGCGCAGTAGTATTTTCAAGAGGATACTTGCCACAGTCAGTACAGGAATGCCCGCTGAACCAATGCAGAGTTAAGACTCTATTTGTAGTAGCTCTGCTTCCTGGACTGGGCACCAATCTGGCCCAAGGTGAGAGCCAGAAACAGGCCGACGTGGTAGGTGATGAGCAGCAGCCTGCACACAAGGCCAGCACGTCAGGGGAGGAGCGGGGAAGTACATGCACTTGTTGATCGGAAACAATACTGATTGCGCACTGTGCAGCTGTTTAATTTCTGATGCACACTTGTGGCAGCGCCACATGGGTTGACCTTCTCCAGCAGGACCTTTTAAGTCGCATGGGATTAATAAGTGCTTCAACCAGTGCCAGGGAAGAGCTGCGTGGCGTCGCATGCGCAAGACTGCCTGCTAATCTGGCAGTATTGCTGGAAAGCATGTAACTAACTACCTAACTTGTAACAGCGTTCCGCACCAGAACTTGTCGGTCAGGGCTGGGCCCGTGGGCCAGTGGGAGAGCTCCTCTCCGATGCTCTGTGTGAACAACCCGAACAGGGAGTTGCCGTTGAAAGCAGGCACTGGGATGTTGGCAGGGATGGTCCACCTGCACAGGCAGCCACAAGGGTTAGACTCAACCCGGCAGCAACTCTAGGCAGGGTCAATGGGTACACGCTACAGTTAGATGGGTTGGAGCTGGAATTAATGCCATGGCAGATGCAGCACCACTATCGACAAGTCATCTGCAGCGGCAACTTACCCCAAGAAGCCAGCCACAAACACTAATGGGTCGCTCTTGATCCAGTCCTTGGGGAACTCGGAACTGCAGAACAGGCAACACCTGAGTACTGAGTACTTGAGCCTGGCAGTCATGAAGCGGCACACAGCAACACTCTGGTGTGGCGGGGTGCAGATGGGCGGTGTTGAAAATTCACATCGTCCAAAATAGAGGTAGGATGAACCACAGAGCTGAGAGGTTTGGCTACTGGTGGGTAGATGACCACATTATTGTAGTAGTAGATGCGCGGTTCCGGTACAACGTTCCGTGCCACGAACTCACGTCATTGTCACAGCCTTGCGGGTAGCAGTCCTGCTGACGCGTGCGCGCACGCTGACCCTCAGGGAGGAGCCAGCAAAGCCTGCAGGGCCATCGCATAGGTGTCAGGAATAGGTGGGCATCAGGTCCATGCCAAGTGGAGGGGACATTCACACATCATCTAGCTAGTCGCCCACCACCAACCAGGCTTCCAATAGCAAGGTGTGCGTCAAGACCACTGACTGCCTCAAACGCCAGGAGTGGGTCGAAGTACCTGAGCGAGCTGACACCCGCACTGGGGATCCACCGATAAGGGTTGCCATTGCCATGGTTGTCAGAGGTGGCGAAGGGGTGAGCAGGGCGCAACGAGGAGAAGGCTGCGGGGCGTGATAGGGACAAGTATGCTACCTATGCTGATCAAAGGGCATATCTCGGAGATAAGCACCGACTGTCGACACGAAAGTGTGGAAACAGGACTGCAAGAGTGTTCGACCAATCGGGAGGCAGGCCATGCCAGCAGTAAGATTTGCTGATTAGCAGGGTCCCCAATCGCTTTTGCAGGGATACGAAGTGGCTTTCTTCACCCCGGATGCTTTTCGGGCATGCAGCACGGGTCTCCAGTGTCCATCGTTACAGGAGGCTAGCCTAGTATCCCAAGAATGCAAACTGACCCATCTCATCTGTGCCTTGCTGAGCTATAATACAGCAGTGCCATGCGCCGCCAACGCGCCCGGTGTGAGCAGGCCTGTGGAGCAGGTTGCCTGGCAGCCAGTTACTGCAAGGGTAGATATACATTGCAAAACGCGCTCAAAGAGGTACCCAAAAAAGGTTGCATTGAGATGCTGGAAATAGAAAGCTCACTGAGCCACAACCTGTGCAGTGCCTCCAAGCTGGGTATTTCACTGGCACGCTTATTCACAACTTGCTTGGGATTGGCATTCACAACTTGCCATTAAGTTAGCAAAATCAAACGCCTAAGCAGGAGGTGGCACGCACGTAGGTATCTCAGAGCTGCATACTGTTCAAGCTGCGGGAGCAGAGTCATGCTGGTGGTAGCGCTAACCCACGTCTGTTGCTGTGGCGCACCAACCACCTCATAGTCGGTGCCGGGAGTCTATGTCCAGTCGTCTGCCTCCCCAAACGCGCCGCTCTCCACCTTCTTCTTGACCCGCAGTAGCAGAGCTGTCTTCCATGGATCCAGGCGCGTCAAGGAGTCAAACTCAGCCAAGTGGTCCTGGAACTTGTCGACATCCCCCCCCTCCACAGCCTCAGCAAGGTCCTCCAGCAGCTTGCACTCCCTGCTGCCCGCAAAGGAGATGTCGATGTCCTTGTACTTCTCCACGGCGTTGCGCACCGCCACCATGTCCCCCAGGCACAGCTGGCAGATCCCGGCGTTGAGCAGGTAGCCCTTGGCGCTGTACTTCAGCAGGTTGTTCTCCGCTGAAGACCGCGCCACATCCTCGTACACCTCGATTGCCTGCGGTGGTGTGAAAAGGGGGTTCAACAAGCGGTGGAGGCGAAGCAAGTGGATTATGCAACTGTGCACGGCGCCTTAACTGAGTTAGCTTAACTCCTGTAAAGGTGTGGGAACACGCAGGGAAACGCCTCCTACCTGCCCATATTGCTCGAGCTCTGCGCTGAACTGTGCAACCTTCAGCCGACACTTGTTAGCCTCTGCTGTGCTCTCCTCCCCAGAGAACAGGTCTGCAGCTTGCAGGTAGAACTGCATGCACTCCTCCTTCTGGCCCTGCTTCTCTTGCAACTCAGCTATCTCCTTGAGGTTCCTGGCTGCCATGCCCAGCCTGCCCATGTCACTGTATATCGCCACTGCACAGTTGAGGCACTTGATTGCGTCCTTGGTGTTGACCTTCATGTAGCACTTGGCAGCTTCAACAAAGGCTGTGGCAGAGTCGTGCTTGCTCTCAAGCTTGGCTTGTACTTCAGCCAGCTTCAAGAAGGCATTGCCAGCTTCAATCCAGTTCTTTGCGAGCTTGAACTGGTTGCCAGCCTTCTCCAGAAGATCAGCGGCATCGTCGTACTTGTTGCCGAAGAAGCCAAAGCTTTTCAGCTTCTTCTCTGCTTTTGCAATGTACTCATATGCTTTCTTCTCTGCGTCGCTCATGGTTGCTGTGGGCTCGGGCCACGCGTGGGCCTGTTATACACCCGCAAAAGAGAAAACAATGGGCAAAACTTGCTTCAACCACAGTGTTCCATGCCGCAAGCGCGCACAGCAAGGACACAAACTATGCAACGGGGTTCAGCCCTTTGGGGCACTGCCCAACAGCGTGCAGAGCAACTGACCAACTTGACAGGATCCAACTAGTCCCCACGACGTCTATTCAACGCGAGATAACAGGTGCATCGGGGACGTTTCATGTGGCACATCGGTGGATCAGGGACGTTGGGTTGGCTTTGTAGCCCCTCCACTCGTGTGCCCTTTCGCAGCTGCAAGGCATCGGATGCTGGCATTTATATTTGCCGTGATGCGACCCCCTTGCAAGGGTTCCACCAATTAGGAATAAACTGGTAGGGTTTTTGGCAGCCTTGAACACCTCCACCCTCAGGGGCTGATGGCTCATATCATCACTGATATTACTTGCAGTCCATACTAATATACAACTCCGCAAATCGAAACTGAGAGGAAGAAATGGAACAGCGCAACCCAATGTCCAATAGAAAGCAAAAATGCAAACTCAATAAAACGTTTCAGTCTGTATAACATGGGAGTGTCCTACCAACTACTGCCCTGATGTGAACGCTACCCAGGCGCCATACAAGGCAATGCCCACCGCGCTATCCAGGGCCAGCCGACCCACCAGCCCTAGCACTTGGCGCTTCTTATTCCGCTTGCCATTCTTGCCATCCACCAGGTCTTTGAACTTGAGGTTGCTGCTGTCATGCACCAGGGCGTACACCACCCCGCGCATGTGCCCCTTACCAACAACTCCAACCACCCGCTTGGTGCCATTCACGGCCTTGCTGCGCTTGAGCGACCACGCGAGGTACAAGTCACGCTCGTGGATCAAAGGGGCAATCACCTGCAGGCAACAGCATCGGCCAGGTTGCAACAGTAACACAGAGTGTAGGCGGTAGATGTTTGCCTGCACATTGTGGATCTGCAGCTTTATTCTTTGCCAGGCTCATTCACCAGGTCAATTGTCACATCGGCACAGTAAAATCATGGTGCTATGCAGCACGCAGCATGCCAACCCTTTAGATCACTGCAAACCCACAGTCAATCCAGTCTTTTGGCTCATGAGCTGCCTATACGCACCTGTGGATACTCGTTTCCCAGCTCGTTGAAGATCATTGTGATGGCATCATCAGCCTTCAGCTGCTCCACCAGGGTCTCATCCAGAGCAGAACTGGACGTCATGCCAGTCAAAAGGTCCTTCCCAAGGCGCCAGCGCGCCCCCCAATCCAGAGCTGACCAGGCACGATCCAGGGTGATTTCAATTGGCCGATCCCCTGCCGCACCAGTGACGCCTCAATTTGCAATAGAGGCACTAACGATGGGTGATGTGGCATGGCACCAGGGTCTGCATCTAGCAGGTCTGCTCGGGAGCGATGGTGCATCACAACAGGAAATCATATATGCTCCAACATTTAGTTGATTGTGCACACCTTTTTATGCATTACAAAGTGTAATGGATGTATTCAGCACGACCTGTGGTTTATCGCGCGCTTTTGTTCATGCATGGCAAAATGACATGGGTGTACCTAGAACAATCTGTGCCCCAATTTCCTCAGCCGCCACCCGGGCAGCCCTGAACTCCCCTCCGGGACGCATTCCAAGCTTGGATGACAGCTGAGAAGAAATTGATCCTAGCAGCACACGCAGAAATAGCGCATCTTGGCCTCCCAAGCTCACAGCGCGCATCACTGCACCCCCCAGGCTGTCACCACTGCATGCACACACCAGATTTCAGGATGCACACATGCTTTAGGCGATGCACTAGGAGATGCAGCATGCATAAGGCAATGCACACATGGTAAGCGTGCTTAAAAATTTATGCATGAATGTGCCAAGCAGCATGAGCTCACGTTAGGCAGAACATGTGGCCTGTTACGCACATGCGATGGTATATGCAGATCGTTGTGTTGCTTCTCAGCGGCCATGAACGGTTACTGAGCCAGTTACATGCGCTCCAACCATGCAGCCAGCCTTGCACAACGTTATCCTTATCCCTAGCACTGCAAAGAATACATACCACCAATTTCCCTGGGCTGCAAGGCGCCTACCTCAACCCCATGGGGTTTGATGCATTGCGCCTGCCGGCGGCGGGTGCTGAAGTGCTTGTGCTAGGACCGGTGTCATCCCCAGGATCGTCGTCAGCATCGTCATACATGACGGCTGCCCTGCTTTTGCACAGCTCAATAACCACGTTCTCAGGCTGCACAGCATGGATCAGGCGCTTGACTTGGGCTATGGAGCGCCGGGACACGTGTGCGGTGCCAAGCAGAAAGACAAGCTCCGGCTCCTGTGCACGATAATTATAATTAAGCGTCACTCGAATGGCAGAACTGCAAGATGCACTGTATCCAATAAAGGCGTGGAGTGCCTCTCACTGTGACTAAATCGCAGCCTTTGTACATGTGTGATTACTTTATTATATACAATATTCGGGGATTCTTGCAAACTTGTTGAAAAGGGACTGCGTAAATTGGCTGGCATATATGTTTTTTTCAGTAAAAACATACCAGTGTCAAGTGATTGACCAAAGCCGACGTAAAATAGTTTTACCTGATAGCCGTCTGTCCGCCGCTCCTGGTAGTCAGCAGGCCGGGGTACCACAACAAGGTCCCCTGAACATACACAATAGTCCTGCGTCAGCTGCAAGCAAGTCTGCAAAGCCCAAAACTGCTCAGCAGGCAACACGCGTCCACCCGTTCAGATCATGCTCTCATTCAGCTACTCACCAGACTCCACTAAGTCGAGTAGTTGTGGATATTGGCTCGCTATGAGTGCCTGCGTGGTGGCTGCGGTGTCATCCCGGAAGTTGTATGTGGCAGGCGGCCCCTCTACTAATATACCATGCACAGTGACATTGGAACTCCTTGTTCTGGGTATGCTAGCGCAGCGTGTAGCCTGTGGTAGGAAGCCTCCCTTGTGGGGAGTGCTGCAGCGCAGCATGGTTCCAGGGCCTGTTGTTGGGCACCAGGTAAAACAGTTACACCCCTGTACATTCCAAGGACGCAAAGCTGTTTTAAATAAGCCTGTTCACTGAAAGTTGTTTCAAGCTGATACAGAGCAGCAAGCAAGTTGTGGGGGCGATCTGGGTTATCAGAATGGGTGGGAACAGGACACTGTGTTTTGTAGCAACTTTTGTGGATATGCGGCACAAACTGTAGACCAAACCAGAGGAAATACAGCAAGTTTACAGAGTTTTGACCTATGCATGCATGCAACCCGTTCTATAGATGTGTCGGAAAGGCGGGCAGCGTGGAACCATGGCGACCATGTTTATAGCCAGGGTGACAACCCGTAGTGCCAGAGTGACTACCCCTGAAGTTCGAATAAACAGGTGTTTGCACCTTAGGAATAGCAAGCTCCATTCCAGCAACAGTAGTTGTGTGTTTACTGCCCTAAACACTGCACTGCTCATGCTTAAGCCTCGAGTCAAGGGCGTTGTGTTCTCAGGGGTCCGCATAACTACACCCTGCGTCGTCTGAGAACCTACACCAGACATGCAAGCAACAGCCGCCCATAGAACAGAAAGGTACAGGACCTGTTTGTTCATATGCATGCATGGTGTTGCATGCATGCATACGCTGCTGTGACTTCATACGGCGTTTTGGTAGGCGGTGCTGGACTAGGTGGAATGGAGGGAATTCAATTGTTTGCAGGCGTGCTGAACCTCCCCGCCCGTATCTGCTACTTGGGAGCGTCGCGGAGTGCGAACGAGTCTTGCACAAACTGCAGACGCAGGCCCTGCCCTTGCTGCTCGAAGAGACCGACGTTGCACAGGACGTGGGTACTGCCAGAGGACCCGACCTGCGTTCGCTGATCCCACGTATGTGTCGCAGCAAGGTAGTGGTGTGATAAATCTCTGAAAATGCCGCGATTCGGACACCTTTTGGGGTAGCATGCTTGCAACTTTCATAGCGGGTGGGAGGATATATGCTGCTTGCTTGCCCACTTGCTTGCCCAAGAAAGCCTCCTGGCCCTCTTTGCATGCATGCAACCCACCAAAGCGCCCATTTCAGGAGCAGGTACCTCAGAACCTTGTACCCATGTCGTGCAGACAAGGCCCTGTGGGAGCCGTTTGTGCCCAAGCTGCGGTTCCTGCGCGAAACTCTGAAGTCTGAGCACGTAAACAGCAGGCTGGTGGTAGAGGCATGCGAGCTGTCTGTGGATGCAAGCCTCAGAGCGCAAGACTTTGCCGAGTTCCTGAAGTCAGCCACACAGCTCACCAACGATGTGTACCCGCGCACCGCCTCACAAAATGGGGAGATCGACCAGAGAGAACCCGGCAAGGTACCGGGTGGCAATGGCATGTGCACTGCACCTTGATTTTGATTTTTACGGTGGGTAGTTGATCACAAGCCAGTGAACAGTGGTTGCATTAGTCTGGTTTGCATGCAATTGCATCCAGCCAGTACTCCCAAAGTGGAACTTCCAGGGCAGGGCGGCAACAGCACTTGGTCTATGGGTCAATCACAAACACCACAACGAATCCGCACCAAACGTTGCTACCCTACGCTAGGGTGCTTTACAATCACGTCTTAGGCACGATTTGCATTGATCAGAATCTGTGAGGTCAACGCAGACCGCGTTGCAATGTGCAGGACGCTGATTCAGCCAAAGCTCCACGAACCTGCCAAGGCACCACCTCCCGCTGGCCCGAGGTTGCCAGCCTGCTCATCCTCTACTTTGCATGCGTGCTCCCGCCCTCGGAAAAGACCTCCACCGAGATCTACCTCATCATGCAGCACCTGCCGCACGGCTTGCTTGGCAGCGCGGCAGTGCGGTTTGCCCTGAGTGCATGGCATGCGGTGGGTGGCGGGGAGTATGCGAGCTACATGCGCCTGCTGCGCATGGGCACCAGGAGCCAGCAGCTCTTGTTGGTGAATGGGGTGGCAAAGGTGGGTTGGGTAGTAGGAGCACACCTGCTGAATGTGGGATGCGCCCTACATGTGGCCAGCATCCTGGGGTTTGGTTGCAATATCCCAAGGTAGTAGGCAGCTCGGTTTGCGCTGAGTGCATGACATGCGGTGTGTGGCAAGAAACATGCGATGTACGTGTGCCTGCTGGGGTTTGGCACCAGGAGGCAGCAGGTCCTGCTGTTGAATGGGGTGGCAAAGGTGGGGTGGTGCACCGATGATGGGGTTGGGGGGTCGTTTGCACCTGCTCCTGTGCAGGTGCCTGCACAATGGATTGGTAAATTAGCCTACCCGATGGATTGGTAAATTAGCCACGGTATTAGGCATGTCCTGCAAGAATACAATGCTGGTCAATGTTTGACCTTGTACATTAGAAAATTAAAAGAATTTTTCAGTCTGTGTGTGACTCCAGCCTGGTAGCGTCTGTCAACTAACAAGGTGCTATCAAATAATGACATTTATTGAAGCAAGTATGTGCTAATATATGTTTGCTGCTTGCTTTCAGTTACTGTATGCCGCTGCAGAATGGGATATTACTACTAAAATGAAACTGTTTTACAATTGTACGCTGTGTGCAGGTGCGGCAACAGGCCCTGGTGGTCATGTCGCGCGCCTACCTGCGGATAGACAAGCAGGCTGTGCTGCGCATGCTGCTCATGAGCCACGAGCACCAGCTCATGGAGGCAATGCAGCTGGTGGCGGAAAGGTAACCAACTAGATGCTGACAGCTGTGCTCTCTTCCTCGCCTGTGCGCCCAATGTGGCTCCACCTGTTGCACACTCATTTAGTATCATTTACTTGAAATAGGGGATACCACCTGTACAAGGGGTCGCATGTGTTTGCGTCTAGCTTGAGGCCCAATACCTCATCAAGTCCTGTGCATGCAAGAGTGGTTACCATGGCTTTTCCCCTTGGTGTTGAACTTGCAGCCTATGGCCAGTGCCACCCTGGCAGGTTCCCCTGCTTGTTATGTGGGAGTTGGGACAAGGAAAAAACAACCAACATGTGGTGCTCTCCGCAGGAGCCCTTCATTGCAAAAGGCGCTGGATCTATTGCGGCAAGGCCAGGTAGACCTGGTTTTCAAGGGCTGATCCTCTCGCCTTGGGTGGTTGTGAACCCAGGTTGTATTATATTTTCTTGCTTTTAATAGGCGGTCAGTGAAATTATGGAGTGTATTTACAATAAATGTTTTTATTGCGCGTGACCAATTTCTTTGCACTAGAACTCCTTCTGGAATACTGCAGTTAAATTCCGTTATTGACGACTGCTATATCACCATTATTTGGCATTTCACAATTATGTGGACAAGTGGAGTGGGCCAAGGGTGCTGCAGCATGGGGTGCAACAACGAGCATTGCAGAGTGTTCTTATACCTGTTCCTAGGTATGCAGCGGTGCTTGGGACCTGCTCTGGAGACGTGGAAATTTGACCACTTCAGGGACAGGATGTAGCACCATGCTCCTGAAGGGGTCAGTAGCCAATGTTCCCAGAGCAGGCCCCAAGTACCGCTGGATACGTGGGGACAGGTACGAGAACACTCAGCCAGCATTGCACCCCATAGTTGAAGAGTTGGCATTGCTGTGGGGTGCTGCATGGCCGGTACAGCATGATCAGAGCCAGGGACCATTTCCTGTGTGGTTTGGTGCAAAATGACAATATCAGGTGACAAGCCAGGGGAAAGTGGGGTCGCCTGTTGCGTGTGCCCGGCCACATGGTGGATCGTGTGTTGAGTCGCAGACCCCATAACTGTTGGCATGACTGCCACCCATGTGCACTGTCTGTCTGCTGGGCTGCATGGCAGACGGTGCATCAAATGCATGTGGAATACCTTTCTGAGGGGTGACCCCAACCTGGGGTGCACTGACCACTGATGAAAGTTAATTGATTTTAATTTTGGGTATGTGCTGCTGTCCTCGTTATCAATCCTGCTCTTTGTCCCTGGCTGCAATCGTGCACGTGATTTCTTACGGGCACCCCTTTTTGTGGGCTTTTTTGGCCAGAAACTTTCCGACACAAACTCTTCGTGTTGGCAACGGTTGAAAGGCCTTCCTGTCGAAACTCGGGGGTTTAATTGCGGATGTTTAGTGGCCAATGCGTTGTTTTGGTTGCAACCAAACCTCCCCACTGCGGTTCCTACGCCTAAGGGCATAGCTGAACCATGGGTTGCTGGGTCTGAACCCCCCAGCCAGACAGAGGGACACACCCCACATCAGCCGGATTTCTTGCTCGTCATGGCAGCCCCCGCAGGCAACGGCCCAATGAACGCGGTGGCAGCAACTTCTGCAGCGGATACCGCTCTATCCGGCGCTGTGGCTGAGGGCTCGCAAGGGGCTGGAGCTGACTCGCCGAGTTACGGGCACCATTCCCCCGTGAGTGACTCTGCCTGTGCGTTACAAGCTCTGGCTGGCTCGCCTGAGAGCTGCAAACGGTTGGTAATTGGCCTTTTCCGCGTGTTGCAGAGGGCTGCACGGAGCCAGGTGTCCACCGCCCTGTCGTTCGATGGGCCACTGCCTGTGGAAGGCTCTGCAGCTGCCCCGTCGAGGTCGGGCGACCAAGAAAGCGCCTTGTCTGCTGCCGAGCACGAAGGTGAGCCAAAACACGTCGGGTCTTCCCACACAGCTTTACTGGTGTTTGGGACAGGTTAAGTCGTTTCACAAGCTGCGAATTGCTGTTGGGTGCAAAGCAGAGGACTCGTCTGTGGCCATTATGGATGTTGGCACAATGTGCTACCTAGAGCAGGGGCACTGTTGACCAAATATGGTTTTGCCCACTTTGCAGTCCATCTCTAGGTTTTGCAGCTTACCTGCCGTCGTTTTGTCAGTCCTGTGATCCCACAAGTGTTATGGCTTTTCCACTGCAACTGCCAATCCTTTTCCCTGTAGGAGAGCACTCTTCCAACCCTCTGCACGGCCTGCAAGTCACCAGTGCGCCTGGCTACTATGCACCACACGCCACCGCAAGCCTGCTCTCGGCAGCTATGTCCTCAGCACCTGCTGCCGCAAGGCGGAAGCGCCAGGGCCAGCAGCACCTGTACCGCTCCAACAGCCTAGTCTCCCACGGCAGCGCCACCGGGGAGGCCACTAGGAGAAACCAAACCCAGGCCAATGCAAACGGCCAAGGACAGGTCAACCTGCAGGGCACCAGAAGCTTTGAGGACGTGAGTGCGCTGCTTTGCTGCTGCACCTTGGTGTTGCTCTTCACCTGCTTTTTGGTAGTCATCAGTGTGCAATCTATTGCAATAGTATTGTCCAGCTGTGCAGCTTCAAGCTCGACAGGCCTTACAATTGTCTGCGTCCACCAGGCAAGTCAAGCTGGGTAGGCCTTTACCACATTCTTTTTGTGCTGCGCAGTACTCAGGTGCCCGGCCAAAGCACAGCAAGCGCCGGCTAGGCAGGGATGCTGGTGGCGAGAGTCAGGCCGACGCCACAGACCAGCAGCCTCACCAGCCTACAAACCATGCGGTGCATTCCGCGCCCCGGTCAGCCCACCACAGGCCACCCACCAGCCTCTACCGGCCGCAGCTGCCAAACACGCCCCTGTCACAATTCCCAACGCACTGGCAGCTGCCGCCACCAGAAGGGACCAGTAACCACAGGCCAGGGCTGAGGATGCACGCACAGAACAGCCGGTCTATTCCTCCTTCCGGCGTCCTCCCCCTTCCTCCCGCGCACCTGTGGCCGAGGTCAGAGAACGGCTATGGAGGCACCTCAGAGGCGCAGCAGTCCTTCCCACCCATGCTCACTGGCCAGTTGCAGCCTCCTGAACCCACTGCGGCTCAACAGCTGGCAAATGGGGGTGAAGCCAATGGCGCGGGTGCGTTTGGCGCGCTTCCAGGCATGCACCACGCGGGGTCCTTGGATACCAATGTGGCGCAGCAGCCATCCCTCTCTGTGATTGGCCTCATCACGGGGGATGGAGGGGTGCACAACTACTCTGATGTGGAGGACCAGCCTGCCCACCGCCAGCGCGGCAACAGGCAGTCGGTGTCGCAGCAAACCTACCCTCCCTCGGTGCCCGCCGACCAGGGCCAGCACCATCCGGCGCAGGCGCAGTCGGCCGCCGACGTCGCAGTCGGGGCGCGGTCGGCGTCGCCGCCGGCGGGCGGCGCGCTGTCCCGGGAAGGCAGCCGCGCCAACGACGACGTCGCCATGCTGCTGGACCAAACGGTGCAAGACCCTCATGAACCCATGGACATGCAGCAGCCTGGGGGGGGCAAGGGCACTGGGCAGGCGGCGGCGCAGGGGCACAGCCAGTCCCCGCACCGCCGCTCTGCGCCGGCCACCAGTGCGGTGTCGCCGAACCGCCACCACGCGCGGGCCAACTCGGAGTGCGTGGGGCCCTCCATCCAGCGCGAGAACTACCCGGGGCTTCAAGAGTGCACGGCGGGGTCCATGCCCATCGACCAGCAGTGTGAGCCAGGGTATGGCGGCCAGTCCACCCACGGCGCGGCATCCGTCCACGCCACAGTGCTCTCTGAGGACGACCCCACATCGGATTTGGACACCGACCGCTCCTCCATGCACCGCGCAGCCTCCGCCGCGCGGCCCGCGGCGGGCAGCGACCAGCTCCGCAGCTGGCAGCCGCATGACTACCACGGCTCCCGCCACACGGGTGGGGCCATGTCCCCGGCGCGCTCGGCCGCGGCGGCGGCGGCCCCCGAGGAGCACCCGCACCCCATGAGCATGAACACCACGGTGGGGCTGCTGGAGGTGGGGCAGGGCTTCCACGCCGCTGCGGACCAGGAGGTTGGGAATAACAATAGTGTGGAGGCTGCGACGGTGGGTAGCCTGGGCCAGGCGCAGCACCAGCGGCACCCGCAGCAGGGCCAGGAGCAGCCACAGGCATCGGTGAGCGGGGCCACGCTGGCGTCGCTGCAGCAGCCGGCGTACGCGACGGGCACCGCGGATGGGGCGTACGCTGATGGCGGTGCGTGCATGCATATGGCGCATATGGTAAATGACTAGGTTTGTGCGGGTGCGCCTGCGCTGACAATGTGCCCCCCACCTTGAACCAGGTGTCTCCCCCGTTGTTTTGTGACCACCCGGTGCGCAAGTTTAGGTTGTGTGTGAATGTGGTGGTGGCTGCATGCAGGTGGGGAGGGTGGCGAGGCAGGCGGGTGCTCCGCCCCCATACCAGCTGAGCATGCGACTCCCTTTGAGGCTGACAGCACCTCCCGCATGAGCATGGGCAAGGAGCTAGGTGTGAATCCCGACACATGTCCCCTCTCCCCTTCCCTGTCACCGGTTCGCACCGCCTGTCTTATGCACACTCAGCAGGATGCGCTGCCATGATCAGGGGTACACCAAATGTACTATGTAGTGTTGAAGTTAGTATGCTTGATATGTACTAGTAGAGTAGTATACCCCTGCCATGATCTACTGCTGGCAGCTTGTGCATCCTGCTGCATGCGCGAGGGGGCGATCAGGTCTTGCCTTGCACGCATGCAACTTGGCAGCTGTTATTGCTGTGCGCCTCTTGTCCCAGTATGCTACCTGGCCCAGCAAGATATTAACGCTGAGGGAGTTAATTTTGATGTTCGATGGAGCTCACCCACATGGGATGCCAGGGCCGTCTTGCTCAGTTAGTTGGTACATGTACTCAGCACAGGAACCAGTTCTACAGTCTGCATTCCATGCTTGACGCATGTCTGCCCTTTCCTGGCAGTTGCTCATTGCATCGTTCCCTTTTGTGTTTCAGGAGGCGGCGCCAGCAGCTACAAGCACGGGGGAGGCAGCGTGTCCCAGACCTCCCACATGCACGCCCACGCGCCCGCCGCGGTGCAGTACAACATGTTTGCAACCAGCAACAGCACAACGCGCGCGGCGCTGGTGCTCGCACCCCCACAATCTGTGGTCACCACCGCCGCCGCTCACATGCATGAGAGCCTGGCGCAAGGGGTGGTAGAGGGGCATCAGGATAACAATCCGGCGGCGGCGGCAAGCTCGGCAGTGCATGCTGCGGCGCTGGGGCTGATGCATCCTGACACCGCGGCGGGGCTCCATGCGGCGTGGTTGGCGGCAGTGCTGCAGGCTGCGCAGGGCAATGGCAGCCTCCCGGGGGCGCTGCCGGCCATGTCTGGCAATGGTGCAGGGAGCCACGCTGGGTAAGCATGCACTGTCATTATGAGCATTCATTTCTGCACTGCCATGTGTTGGCTTGCATATGGGCAGCCTCCCTTACACCCTCAATGATGCAAATCCTGTCTGGGTTCGTGGTGCTGCTTCCGTGTGCGCATCCACTGACCATCCTTGATTATGATGGCGGGGTGGGCGGGGTGCCCTGCTTTGTGTGTCATGTAATCACGTGCTGATGTGCGCCTTGGCGTCATTCCTCTCAGGCATGCCGCACGCCACCACACCGACGCCGCGCAGTCGCACCCACCCATCAGCCACCGCATGCTGCAAGCAGCACTGGAGCGGCACCCCCAACCCCTGCCGCACAGCCACCATTACGCTAACGGCCACGCGCCGCCTCTGCACCACCACCAACAGCATGGGTCGGCAGCCAATGGTGTCAGCCACGTGGGGAGCGCTCTGCCCCACCCAGGGCCTGCCCATCACCAGCCACAGCCTGCGCTTACCATCGTGCAACATGCAGGTAGGCACCTCCAAGCGCTGTGCTAACTGTGGAATCATGTGCACTTGCCTGCACATTCGGGTATAACGCTTCCAACTCCCGCCAATGCGGCTCTGCCAAAGACTTTTGCCAGCACATCCAATTCATGTCAATGCATGCTGCCAACCGGAGTTTGCATCCATAGAAAATATAAATATTGCATGGGCAACCACGGGTGCATCCCCCTCCGCACGTGTTCACCCCCTCCCCTCCCAACCGCGCAGAGGCCGATGGACCAGGCGTGGACTCCCGCCCCCGCGCCCCTCACGGCGCCACCGCCAGCGTAAACGGGGCCCACGAGGAGAGCGGCATGCAAACCAGCGCCATGCAAAACAGCGCCATGCAGATGGGGTCGCAGCACACTGCGGGGCAGGAGGGTGCGGAGGGCGCTGAGCCCTGCCCAGCTGACAGCACTGAGTTCACCTCTCCGTCCAAGGCGCTGTCACCAGGTGAGGCTGGCTTGGCGGTTTTCACAACATACAAATGGCTGAAAAAAAGGAAGGGTTTCATACTTCCATGTCTTTATCAACCTTGATTTATTGTTCCTTATTAACGAGTATCAAGTATATCTATTTTTTTGTATTAATCTGTTATCAAGAGCTGTACTGGATATTTAAACTGATTAATGGCGCCAAAGAACAAGAGCACACAGGCTCGACTGCTGGCCTCGTTGGAGCCACATGCGTCAGCAGGGTCTTGCTGTTGCCGTATCGCTAAGCTGCTGCCGCTGCTTTGCCCCGCAGGCCAGCGGCGGAAGGAGGGTCAGAAGCGCAAGCGCAGCGGGCGGGGGGACACCACCAGCACCTCCAACGTGCCAGAGGCGTGCTCAGGCATGGCGTAGGGTTTAGGGTTTGTGTAGCAATGACAGAGGCCATGGCAGGACTGTATGGGTTGTAAATATCAGTCTGAGTTTAAATCCGCCTTTTTGAAAGTGTGTTTGTGAGCCGCAATGTCTTACACAGCCGCAGCTTGTGGCATTATCACAGTGGCCGTACTATCTTGCCTTCTTTGTCAATGGGTTTCGTGCGCTGCCAGTGGTGGTTATTCTGGCAAGCTATGGGCAAAAGGTATCATCTTTGAATGGTGCCATGATGGGGAAGTACATTGCTGTTGCCATGGTTGCAGTGATGTAGACTGTGTTATGCTGTACCCAATGGCTGCAGACTTTGGCATCGTATATGAACAAGGTTCCGTCTTTGTAATATGCAGTTTAGTACGTTGCTTGTCTACCCAGCTGAATGTGCACAGGTGCATAGCCTACATAGTTAACCCTAAACAGTTTTTTGGACGCATGCGCTGTGGGTGACGTCCTTTCCCCCTTGGGTTGTGGGCCATGGTGACCTACATGGCGCCATGACCGTGAGTGTGCTTTGTTTATAGTCATTCAATCTGAATTGGGACTGAGCTTTGAGACCTCGTTGTAGCCTATGAAACATTATGACCTAATAGGTAGTATGGCCTATTTGTGGCAACCGTTGCTTGCCGCTATGAGCATATACATATGTGCATACTTTAGTGACACTTCGAAGGTCAGCTTTACTTTCTTCTGTCAATTTAATTTGATTCACACAAGAGTCTGAATCTGGTGGTGTTTACTGATCATGATGCATGGATGAATTCATGCTTAAGCTTCCTTTAGTGGATCACATCAGAGCTTGAGATCCTTGTGATAACGACAAACATTCAGAATGGTTGTCGTTTTGCACCCTCTGTGTGGCATTGCCAGTTGTGCACCCTCTGGTAGCGGCCACTCGCATCAGAGTGTGAGGCAATGATGGAAATTCTAAAGCATGCCAGGCCTGTAGCATGGGAAGCAGTACCAAAGAGTGGAAAATACGGCCATCTGCTGGAGGCCTTGAATCAAAAATACACTGCGAGCCAGACAGAGCATCAATACTCGCGATGTAATTGGATATTCTTTATTTTTTCAGGCTTGCCTGCCTGTATTAAAGATCAGGCAGTACTAGGTTATTAATGTCAGCTTATCAGTGGGTGAGCGGTCAGCGCGCAGTGAAGCACTCATGGACAGCGCAGCTACATCAGTGGATTGCTATGGATGGAGCTGAGGATCCGGCGTCAGGGGATGGAGTGACTCAGGCAGGGAACCACAGGCAGGGCGGCTACGGCTCCTCGGCCTGGTCCACCGAAACTCAATTAGAGCATGCGCACCCCCAGGCACATGGCCACAGACCCCTCGCGGGGGAATTGGTTGATGCCAGCGCGGTAGCAAGCCAGCCTTG